>PVJX010003751.1:87565-104285 GCA_004027295.1 Dolichotis patagonum
TTTTTTTGGTACCAGGGATCGAACTCACGACCTCACACTTGCCAGGCAGGTGCTTAAGCCACTGAGCTAAATCCCCAGCCCTAATACTTGGTCTTGTCCCTGCTTCCGGAGTCCTCTAAGATGAGGAAATTGAGGCACAGGGTGGCAAAGCTGCACCTGCAGCTGACTGATGGCAGGGCCAGGCTGGGCACGCGGCACTGGACCCCTCCGTCCTCACCCTCAGGCCACAGTCCTGGCCTCTTGATGTGGGCATGGCGCTGCGTCCACCCTGCCTGCTTGCTAAACGTGCCTCTTCTTCCCCTCTCCCACCCCTCCTGGGCTCAGGCTCTCCTGGTGTTCTGGGTCCACAGCACTGGTTTGTAAGTCTGTGTCCCCAGCAGCCTGAGCCCCAGAGACCTCAGATCACTCATAATTGCATCCCTGGGGGCTGAAGTGGCAGCGCAGCCGGCAAAGTGAGAGCAGGAAAGTGAGTGTCCTGGGCAGCCTGGGGATACAGCTGTCAGCAGCGCACCCCAAGTCCCTGCTGGCACTGGGGGCTGCTGGCTCTGCAAAGCACCTGAGTCCTAAAAGCAGCTGTGAAATTGATCCCCCAAGGGAACACCAATACCTGGACAGTCTCGCCAGTCTCCCACCCTTCTCTGGTGACAGCTCCCACTCCCTGCCATCTCTTGTATCTGCAGCAAGCTCCTGGTCCCCATCAGTCCCCATCTGCCAGGGCAGGGATCCCCCTTACTCCTCATTCAAAATTAACACCACCCCTCACTCTTCTGACCCCCCGCTGGGTCCCCAGGCATCTGATGCAGCCCCTCTCCTCCACGATTTCCTGCTGCCTGGTTCTGCTGCCCAGGCTTCCCATGGGCAGCCCAGGGAACAATGGAGATGCCCATCACCCAGAGGATGCACTGAGCCGGCCAGCACCCCGCGCTCAGGAGGCTTGTCCTCCCTCTGAGGCAGGGGCTGTGCTGCTGACCTGAGAGGCCCAGGGCTTTGACAGGCCCGGAGCACGGTGTCCACAGTGAGCTTCTCTCCAGCACAGGTTTAAACGAAGGCAGTGCCTGCCAAGGCCAAGTTAGGATGAGTGCTGTAGAACACAACTCAACACCTTGAAGCTGCATACATAGGGATCAGGCCCTGTTTGGACAGGACACTTGAGCAGCCTGGTACTGTAACAGCCGGCAGGACTGTGCACAAACTGCATCCCGCCCACAAGGCCATCAATAGGAGACTGGGCAAATAAGCAGCTCCACAAAGGAATACTACACAGCAGTTAAAATGGATTCGCTGGAGTGCATGTCTTAATGAAGATGGCTAAATCTCCAAACAGGGCCAGGGATGTAGCTCAGTGACATAAGAGCCTGCCTGGCAAGCATGAGGTCAAGGGTTTAATCCCCAGTACCAAAAATAAATCGCCAAACAACCTTGGGGGGAAAAAAATTTCCAAAATGATATTTGGTATACCCTTGTTAAATCAAGAGATGAAGTGTTTAGAACAGCACTGTATATTGGTGCAGATGTACACCTTGGCCTTTTTTTCCTCTTCTCTTTGGTTTTTTTGAGATAGGATCTCACTGTGTAGTCCAGGCTGACTTTAAATTCACGGTGATCCTCTTGCCTCAGCCTCCAAAGTGCCAGGATTACAGGCACGTGCCAGCACACCCAGCCAGAGTTGTATACCTCAATAGGAAAACTTTACAGACATGAGAAAAGCAGACACCATACCGGGACTGTGGTTTCCTCTGGGGAGCAAACCCCCGGGCCTCCGCTCCCTGAAGTTCCTACCGCACAGTGGATGGCAGTGACCATGCATCATGCAGTAGGCTCCTTTGTTACTCTATGTACTACTCCAACTGCAGACTGCAAAAGATTCTCAAGTCACTTCTTAGACTTCCAGAGCGAGACCAGCTTTTTGGGGTGGCCCTGGAAGTGTGTCACCCCCACTGTTCATAACAGGTGGGCTACATCCATGTCTTCTGGGCAGGAGTGTCCCCCCAACAAGGGATGCCTTCTGGGGGTGGGTGGGTAGTGCAGGCTGTGTCAGAGGGGTGTCTGCGTGGGCCAGGCCGCAGGAACAAGCTTGCCCCCTTTCACAGCCGCCCCCGCTGCGCTCTGTAAAATGTCAGCAAGCTAGGGAAGGGGGCGGAGAGACAGGCAAGCTGTTAGCCTGAGAGAGGCTGGGGCGTGGGCGGGCGGGCCAGGCTCCCAGACAGCTATTTTGGCAGGTGCCGAGATGGGGCTCAGCCCGGCGGGGAGTGGCTCAGAGTCGGTGCCTGCCAAGAGCAGGCAGCAGACCTCCCTAAGCACAGGGACAGGGTGCCAGGACCACGGGGCTCTGGGCTCTTCCCTAGGCTGCTCACAGACCCTACCAGGAGCCCCACTGAACTCATCCTTTAGCCTTCTGTCCCCTGCACCTATCAAGTACAATAAAAGGTCACAGTAGTGCCCCTCCACACCAGGCCTGGTGGGACAGCCATGTGACAGTGGCTTCCAGCCCCAAGCCCTCTGCTGTCCAGCCTGTTCCTCCTGAAGCCAGAGGTCCTGGTGGCAACTGTCTCTTGGGCTCCAGCAGCAGATCATCTGCTAGGTGTCATGCACTAAGCCCATGGAGCATCGAGCCTGCCTCTTCACCGGTTTGGGAATGCAGGTTGTGAGAAAGAAGAGCTTCTTGGCAAGGGCAAGGTCGTGAGTTTGATCTCCAGCACCATAAAAAAAAAAAGGGAGAGCTGCCCAGGAGGGTAGCTGGGGGTGTGGACAGATATGTGGGTTGGCCTCTGTGACCCTGGGCCAGGCCCCTGACTCCTCTGAGCCTTGGTTTCCTCCTATGTAAAATGGGTACCAAGGGCGGGGCATGGCAGTGTACACTTGTAACCTCAACACTTGGGAGGCTGAGGCAGGAGGATCACCACACAGTCAAGGCCAGCTTGGGCTATGACAGTGAGAGACTGTCTCAAAAAAGCAAAAAATAAAATACAATGGATGTCAAAGCAACCATTAGGCTGATACAAAAGTTATATGACATGGATGGGTCTACTAGTTGCTGGTACCAGTTAAAGGCCACAAACCAATGAGCTAATGAGTGCAGGGAGACAGCAGGAGTCTCTTCTCCACTGCCCTTGCCCTGGCAGCCTAACTCTGTCAAGAAAGTGACGGGGAAAGGAGAATGGTGGCATTTCGCTTTTGCTCCAGCCTCTCCTTCTCCCATCAGCTGTTCTCCGAGCCAGAGGGTGTGGTGCGCCCTGATGTGTGACTGACGCTCTAAGGGCATCAGGGACATGGTATGAAACAGAAGCGGGGCAAGGGTGGGCCTGTCTGTGCCATCCTGGCGGACTCAGAGGCCCGCTCAGGTGGCCAGGTGGAAGCAGAGGAAGGGGGCAAGTTGGAAGGGGCCGGGAGAGACTCTCTGAAAGCGCATAGAGCTTTGGGGTGCTCTGATGTGACCAGGGGAGCTCAGAGATTGGAAGACTGCTCATTAGCTGTGAGACCTCCATAGAGTCAGGGCTTCTTCCCTGGGCCTCGGTCTTCAGGGACAGAAAAGAGCTCTAGTGGTGTGATCAGTGAGCAGTGGCACTTACAGAGACAGGGAGGGGTCACACCCGGCTGCTTAGGACTGTCCCCACTCCTGCAGCCAGAGAGCCATATAGCTCCGCAGGACCAACTACAGTCAACCACTGCAGGTGCACAGAGGAACCCCGTGTCCTCCCGGATGGCAGCTGTCGCCCCCTTGTGTCGCTTTATCGACAATGCAGGGCAGCCTCCGAGGTCAGTACAGGACCCTGAAACTCTTCTCCCTTTGTGGGTGCAGAAGGGACCTGGGCCCTGCTCCATTTAGGGACCAGTTCAGCCCCAGCCTCACAGCTGGCTAAGTGCTCACTGATGTGTTTGGGGGCTCCAGGGAGCCTGAGGTCCCTGGAAGATGAAGACCACTGGCCTCTCTCCCAACCCCTGCTCGGCCACCTCTGACCAGGGTCATCAGTCCTTTAGACCTTCTACCACCCCTGCCTGGGAGGACATCCACTTTTACACTCCTACCCACTGCACACACTGGTGGCTCCTCATGCTGTGATTTATTTATTTTTGGGGGGACAGGGTGTCTCTGTAACCCAGACTGGCTTTGAACAAACAGCATTTCTGCCTCAGGCTCCCGAGTGCTGGGATTACAGGTGTGAGCTACCACACCAGGCTTTCGCATGCTGGCATTTGACCTCTATGGACGGCACAGAGACAAAGACAGGAATTGCCCATCCCCTCCCTGATCTGCAACCAGTGCCTCTGGTCCGTGTGGCAGTGGACAGAGACCAGGAGGAGAACTGTAGCCCCGCTTCCCAACCTGGGCTGGTGCCACACTCTGGCACATGGCCTTGTGTGGAGAGCAAACACAGTGACATGCACACTGCTCGGCCACTGAGGTCCCTTTCTCTTCCCCAAAATGGCTGGAACCCAAGGTTTCAAGCCGGGACGGCCTCCCTCGGCCACCTGGGCTGTTCCCAGCATTAGCCTGCGTGAGGCAAGGCACTCAAAGAGGCTCCTTTTGCTCCCAGACACCCTGGCGCCACAAACAGTGCTCCTGCCTGTGAAGGAGAGGCATCCCTCAACGCGTCCCTCCCCAATCACTGCCAAACCAAGCCGAACAGGGGCCGCTTCCGCTCAGGCTGCCCGCCGGCGGCAGGCACCCCATGCCAGCCTTGACAGCAGTGCCTTGACAGCAGCACTGCTCCCACCTGGAACTCCCTGTGGTGTGGGCTCTGAATGAGACCCATTGTCTCCAACTTGTTCCACAGGTGTGTCCCCTGACCTCTGGGAGCTTGTGACTTTGAGCCTGAAGAAGGGCAGGGGACAGCAGAGCAGACGCTCAGGCTCCCAGGAGCTCAAACTGCCAAAGCGCCTTCTGTCTAGATGTGTGAGGTGCCAGGCAATTTCTGATGCCCCTGGGGTACAAAATCAGCTAATCCACTGACTACAAGCTTCCCAGATCGGGCCACTGGGACCAGGCCAGAGGCGACACAGGCAACTTCCCACTAGAGACTAACCAGCCCTTAGCCCAGGGAACCTGAAGGCAAAGGTCCCATCCTCCTTCCCACAGGGTGGAGGAGAACCAGATGCCTGGGATTAGAGCGGGCCCTACACCTCCTGTTCCCTCTCCTCTTAAAGAAGGCTGACGCTTCCCAGCAAGAAGTAAGGTGGGCTGGAGTTGGGGCGGGAAGAATCAGGGAGCTGGGGAGGATTTCAGCTCAGCTTTGTGTCTCACTGGGCTGAAAAAAAAAAGGGGGGGGGACAGCAAAGCACTCTCCAGATTCCCAGTCGAGGCAGCAGAGATTGGCTCTGAGGAAAAGGCTCTTGAAGCAAGATGCTACAGATCAATCTTTTCTCTTGGGCCAACGATGGCAGCCATGTGGCATGTGTGCCATTGCAATTCCTTGCCAAGGCCGCACAGACATTGCACATTGTTCACAGAGCTCTTCAAGTGAACCAAGGTCTGAGTACAAGCTTTTCAACAGTCTATTTGTTATCTGGGACCCTCCCTTCTAGCCCCTACCTGTTTCCTTACTGGGCTACTCGGCCCTGAGGTTTGGGGCATGGGGTTGGGGTACGTGGGGCAATGCAGAGGACACAGGCCCAGGGAGAAGCAAGAGCCGGCTGGTGGGTGAGCAAGGAGCCTGGGAACACAGGGTGGGATGGTTTCAGCCAGGCCACTGAGATCATTTACCAGTGACCCAGGATCAGCAAACAGAGGTGCCAGGATCAAATAAGCAGCGTTAAAGCGGGGACAGCCCAGAGTGGGCCCATTATTACAAAGCTCCACTCCTCTACCTGGCCATCAAGGGAAGGAGACCAGCCCAAGTGGGCACCGATTCTGGGGTGCCAGGGCAAAGCACTGCTGCTGTGTTCTGGGCACAGCAGGGCACATCCTTCCCTGGTTCCAGAGGTGCTCTTTGGTTTTCATCCCACTAGGTGTCCTATGGGGGGGAAGGAGATGGAATACTGTGCTCCTCAAACCACGGAGTGCATCAGTATCATTTGGGAGGCCACACCTCTAGATCTGATCTGACCTAGGAATCTGAACCCCTTAAAGCTCCCTGGGCTCCTGTGATATTCTGTTGGGGATCCTGGTATAGAGAAAGGGCTGTGGATTTTGGAATCAGACCAACTTGAGTTCAAACGCTGTCTCTGCCTCTTATTTGCTACATGACTCTGGACAACTTGTGTGTCTCTCTGACCTTGTGTTTTTTTCATCTGTAAAAATGGAGAACTAACACCTATCCAATTTTAGAGAATTATGTAAAGGTACCTGTCAGTTCTCTCCCTTCTTGCTCTTCCTCCTGAATGTGCCCAAGGCTGGTCCCAACATCTACAAACCTGTGCCTTCGCAAGGGGCACTGCCACAGGTCAGAAGCGCCCAACACTTGGGTGCCCTGTGGGCAGCAACAGGAAGTTTCCGACCGAGCCCCTCCCTCCCCCTCTGGCGCCTGTGAACGCTGGAGGCTACATCCTGCAAGGCTGGGTGTAAACTGCTCCATCTTGCAGGGCTGTGGGTGACAAAACAGAAGCTGGGAGCCCTACTCTCTGCCTTGTTTTATATGACATTGAAGCCTGAGTGGCTTCACAAAAGCCCACAGAGCTCCATCTGCCAGTGTAAGTAAGGATCCAGATCTCCATGCTGGGTGGCTGTGTGACACAATGCAAGTGCAAAGGGCCAGGGTTAAGGGCACGCTGCCCCACACGACAGGAAAACACCACTCAGGGTATTGGTAGGTAAAGCCCACCTTGGAAGAGACCAGGCAGAGCCCAGGAGGAGCCAGATGCCACGAAGCCTGGGAAGCCAGAGAAAAGTGAGATAAAGACCTGGGTCAGAGTCTTTGGTTGATCAGCTGCAGGCTCCTTGGGTAGAAGGCTCAGAGACCCAGGTGCAGGACTCCTGGTTGGCACCTGGCACTTTACACCGGGGTACGACAGCAGGCATCGGCTGGCAGCCAGACCAGCACACAGTCACGAGCCCCCTGCACCCAATCTCTCCATACCCTCCCCCCAGCTCTTCATCAGAGTCTGGGTCAGAGCTGTGTAACAGGCACTGTATGGTGCTATTCGGAGTGCTGAGGGTAGGGACCAAGATGGGCCTGAGCAGCCAGCAGAGATTCCAGTCTACACCTCTCTTCACCTCTTTCCCAGCAAGGACTGGGAGGCAGGGAGAGACTGCCTAGTGGAGGGAAAAGCGGGCGGGGTCTCGCCCCGCTAATTAAGAGCTAGGTGGGTGGAGCAGGTGTTCAGGCACCTCCAACTCCAAGGAGAAGCTGAAAAGGTCGAACAAGGAAATCAGGGGCCACGGCTGGGACAGCCTGGCAGTATCGGCGAGGCCACGTTCTGCAGATGCCAAGCAGTTCAACAGGCAAAGAGGTCTCCCACCTCCCTGGTGCCTGGAGATTCAGAGAGGCCCTGTTCGATCGGGTCAAGAAGGGCGAGACCCGCCATGGGCCTCTGACTGCTGCTGCAGTCAGTGGGTAGTGGGCGAGTCTGTCGGACGACGCCAGACCCGCACGGTACTCCGCAGAGGTGCCGGTTCCTGAGAACCGCCCGGCTCGCGCGCCGCGGGGACCAGGAGTCCGTGCCGGGGTGCCGGAGTGACCCCGCATGGTGCCAGCGCCAGCAGCGCCCGTCCCGCAAGTGCCAGGAGCCTAGTCCGGGCGGGTCCCGCAGCCCCCGCGCCCGCTCACCTGTGCCCGAAAAGCCGCAGCCCCGGAAAGCGCCGCTTGCTGAGGCGCCGCAGCGCCTTGTCCGGTTCGGGACCGGCGTCGCGCTCGGAGCCGCTGGACGAGGCGGAGGCCGAGTCGGAGTCGCTGCTCCGGGCCTCGGGGCTGCCGTCCCGCGGCTCCATCCGACCCTAGCCCCGGCCGGCGGCGGGCCCGCGGGAGACGCCCATGCCGGGCCGGCGGCCGGGCTCAGCACGCCCGCCCCGCGCCGCGCGCCCCCGCGCTCCACGTCCAGGTGCCCGGGAAGCGGCTGCCGCCGCCGCTCCAGGAAGTGCCGCCAGCCGCGGCCGCAGGACCCCGCATAGCTGGCCGGGCCGCTGCCTGCCGGCCGCCGAGCACGCCCCCTCGGCCCGCAGCGGCACCGGCCCACAGCGCCCTCTGCTGGCAGAGGCCCGCCAGGCGTCGGGGCGGAGCTTCTGGTGGGCGGGGTCAGCGAGGGCCCGCCCCGTGCCGCCGGGATGGGACAAATTTCCTGGTTTGACCCTGGCTACAAGCACTCCCAGATGCAGCCTGGTCCTCCCCTTAGCCCTTCCCCACAAACGACCTGTGTCACACAAGTGCACACCGCGAGGGCAGCTGTCATCACCTCCCCTCCCACGTCCACAAGGAATCTGCTGCTCTCTCGCACGCCCTGTGCCCACGCAGTCACTCGGCCAGACTCCACCGTGCTCGCTCAGTTCCCACCCACACAGTGAGCTCGGACGGTGCTCCCCACGCACACACAGACGCACACGTCCCACCCCGGCCTCCAACAGTCAGCGACCAACGTCACTTACGGCCTCACACACCCACCCACCAAAAAGTGGCACATTTCTCAAAGTCATCCTTCAATAGCGCTTCACTCCTGACACGTGGGCGTTTCCTGGCACACTGTCCAAGGGCACCTCCTGATCTTATACTTGAAGAGTGACCTGCACACCTCTTACACATTCAAATACACACTTTTTTTGCGATAGGATCTTAACCGTGTAGCCCGAGCTGACCTAGAAGTGGTGGTGATCCTCCTGCTTGAACCTCTCAAGGGCTGGGGTTGGAGGCGTGCACCACCACGCCCACTTCAGACACACACATAAGGACAACAGTTACGGTACACGGACATCCCCATAGGACAAGCACACTGTCTCTTGCACAGAGTAGCCCCTGGACCATGTTTATAGTACCCCTCTCCTTACACGCACACAGAAATGTACCTCAAATGCACACCCAAACACCTACCCCCCAGGCAGCAGTGTTGTCCTCCAAAAACAAGAGGAGTTGGAACCAGAACCATTGCCCTTGGGAACATGGCCCTCAGAACACTCGGAAATCTGCACCCAGCCTCTGAGGACCCCTGTAAGCTGAGAGGGCCAGGAAACCAGGGACCACGGTATTCCTCTTCCCCAAACCCTGCCACCCTAATGCCAGCCCAGTGCCTGGTGTCTCAGTTTGCACTTTTCTGCGAAGCCACATCCTGTGTTGCCTTCACTTTCACCCTCTCCTTTGGGGTTCTGGCAGCCCATTTTCCAGCCTGGGTCAGCCACAGAGAGTCAGCCACAGAGAGCCGGGGAGGGGAAGACTGTGGCGCAGGGGGCCTGCCAGCAAGCCTGTGACAGAGAGATCGCTACCACCCAGAGGCTGAGTCCTGCTCCTAACTCCCTTCTAGTTACTTGGGGGCCCAGAGAAGGGCTGAGTGGGGAGGAAGGTGCCTCTGCCTTTCAGCCAGCAGCTGGGGCCAGGCTGGTGGGAGGAGGGCAGAGAAATCCTTACAGGGCCTGACCCTGGCCTCCGGAATGAGTGAGTTTTGCTGGGGAGGCTTCCCAGTGGCTCCCACACCAAGACTGGTGGGAAGAGTCCAGAGGCCCTGAAGCCTTTACGCAACCTTGCACCACTTTGGAAACTGTCAGTGTGACCACTACTCTCCTTGGGGTGGGGGTCCCCTCCCCAGATCCCTCTTCAGTTAGTGAACCCTGCCCTCCACCATGCGTGGCCCACTGTCACAGCCCAGTCACAGCACCCTTCACCCCTCCAGTAGCCTCCCTGGGTCCTCCTGGGCCTGCACAGAGCTGCTGAATAACAAAACAGGAGCCCCACTTCTGCCACTCATCCCCTGAAAAAAAGGTTCAGGTCCTCAGCAAGACGAGGTCCCCATGCCCAGCCCTGGGCCACCCTTGTACCTACTGGGTCTGCAGGGCCTCGGCTGGGATCTGTGGCACGTCCCAGGAGCGGTAGCGCCACATCTGCCTCAGTGTCCCCAGCAGCTCCTGTGTGTCTGTCCCCAGCGCCTCCTCGGGCCCCAGAGCTGCGGCTGCATCACGGTCTCCCCCGGCACTGTGGCCAGCCCCCAGCGCGCTCATCCTGCCCAGCAACTCTCTTCCTCTTTCGGCACTTCCTGACCTGGGGGGGCCCTGCTAGAGGCCAGCCAGCGGCCCGAGCAGGGGACCGCGGGGCTTGGAGGCGCCTTCCGCTGGCTGGGGCAGGAGGCAGCTGGGGCAGGACTACATGGGAGGGCAAGGGGCAGGTGGGGACAAGCCCGGCCCAACAGCCAGGAGACTGCTCCAGAGTCAGAAGCTGCCAGGCAGCCACCCGGCCTGTCTGGGCTGGGCCCTGCACTGGGGCTCAGTCTGGCTTTTCTCTGCACTGAACCCCTCTGTTTTTCTTTTTCTTTTTTTTGAGACAGGGTCCCAGTATGTAGGGCAGGTTCGCCTCAAAGTCACAGCAGTTCTCCTGCTTCAGCCTCCCAAATGCCGGGATCACAGGCGTGCTCCACCACAAGACCCTTGCTGCAAGTGACTATCTCCCATATGGCTGGGGATGTCCACACACATGCAGCTTTCTCACCTTAGCAGCTCTACATGTGTCACACCATCCGACACAGGGCTGGGCACACAGAACAGTGAAGTTGTGAAAAGGAACTGGATGGAGCTCAAAGGCAGGAGCTCACATTGTTTTTCTGGATTCCTTGCTGTCATAACCTCTCTGAGTCACCTTACATTGTTTCTGGAATAAGGTAGGGTATACAAACATAAAATAATGAATACCTGTGTCAGGAATATTCTGAGCTTCAGTTTTCTCATCTGTAAAATGGAACAATAATGCAAACGTGCAAGTATATGTAGATGAAATAAGAGTCATGGGCTGGGGATGGTGGTGCATGCCTGCAATCCCAGCACTCAGGAGGCTGAGGCAGGAGGATTGCTGCAAGTCTGAGGCCACTCTGGGGTATATAGTGAGTTCAAGGTCAGCCCAGGCTACACAGAGAGAACCTACCTTTTTTTTTTTAAAGGGCAAAAAGACTTACAAGTTAGTATATATATATATTATATATATATTATATATATATATAATATATATATTATATATATATATTGGTACTGAGGATCAAACTCACAACTTTGCACTTACTAAGCAAGTGCTTAAACCACTGAGCTAAATCCCCAGCCCCAAGTTAGTATATTTAATAAATCCTCATTAAGTTTGAGGTTAACCTGGGCAGCTTAGTGAGACCCTGTCTCAAAATAAAGTAGAAAGGCCTGGGATATAGCTCAGTAGCAGAGAGAAATGTTCCCCCCAAATGAAGGTGGTTAGGGAATAAGGAAGGGGTCCAGGAGGGTTTGAGGAAAGGCATTTGAGAACAGGACTCAGTGAAGCAAGACAACCAACCATGGGACGAAGTGAGCGAAGTCAGGGGACAGAACTGAGTCCCCTCCCCAGAACTGAGGGAGGAACAGGGGAGTAGCAGATCAGGGTGACCACAGAGCAGGAGCCAGGCAATGTGACAAGAGGTGGCTTGATTGCACTGGGACTTGGGGCCACTGCAAGTCCGGGTGGAGGAGTGCATCCTTCCTCTTTATTCTTGAGTCAGTTCTGGGGAGCAGAATGTTCCCCAAATGCTCCTCAAGCGCCCCACTCCAAAATTAGCTCTTCGCTGTGTATGTGTGTCGAGTGCTCCAGCAAGGCGGGGGATTTCAGTGTCAGCGGAGTTTCGCAAACATTTATGCTACAGAACCTGCAGACTCAGTGCCCTCCCCCGACCCTTAGAAGTCTCCATCTGCTTCAGAATCACCTTCGTGTCCCACGTGACTGGAATGGAACATTTCTCAGTAGCTTGTTTCATAAATGCATGCTATGTGATGAATAATTAATACTCAGCCACAATAAACAATAGTTAATATTTCTTGGACACCTCTGTGCCAGCTCTTTACTGAATGTATAATTAGCTCATCCAATCCTTTAGTAACCCCAGGAGGTAGAGCTTGTTATTTTCCTCCCGTTACATGGGGAAACTGAGGCATAGAGCTATGAAGCTTCCTTTTTTTTTTTTTTTTGGTGCTGAGAATTGAACTCAGGGTCTTGGGCAAGCTAGGCAAGACCACTGCTACTGAGCTATACCCCTTAGCTCTAGGGTTAAGAATCTTTTCTGTTTTGTTTTTTGAAACAGGGTCACACTCTATAGTTCAGGTTGGCTCTGAACCATGTAGACCCGGCTGGCCTTCAACTTGTGGCAATTCTCCTGCCTCAGCCTCCCAAGGGATACAATTACAGGTCTGTTGTCACCACACCCAGATGGAATTAACAGGCCTGTAATCCCAGTACTAGAGAGACTGAGATAGGCCTGGAGTCCGGCTGGGGCAATTTAATGACTTTAGGGAGACCACATCTCAAAAGAAAAAAAATTTGGAGGCCGGGGATATAGCTCAGCAGCACTGTGCCTGCCTGGCAAGTGTGAGGCCATGAGTTTGATACTTGGTATCAAAAAAAAAAAAGAATGTTAAAGGGTGAGGGCTGTAGCTCTGGGTATCAGGCCTGGAACCTCACTTCCCAACCATTCTTCTTCTGACCCATCATCCCTCGGGTCCCTTGAGGCTCCAGCTGTGTGCTGTGGCCCCTGAGACTCTGCCCACAGGCCAAGGTCAGCTCTGGATGGAGGCGGTGGCAGCGCTGGACCTTCCTCTCCCAGGCATTTATTCTCCAGCAGCTAAACAGCGGAAGTGGGGCCGGGCCTGTTTTCCAGGCGAGGCTCTTTGAGTCCTGAGCGACAGAGGGCAGGAAACGGGCTCCTGCAGGGGAAGCCAGGCAGGCGGGAGGCTTGGAGACATAGAGCAGTGGTGGGGACAGGGCCATCCTGGGCTTGGACCCTGGGAGCCGTCAGTCACAGCTCTGCTTTCTGGCTGGGGCAGGGAGTACCCGAAGGGGCAGGTGCCCAGGGCCAGGGAGGACACCCTTGGCTGTTCCTAGGACAGCGCTGGCTGGCACTGGGGAGCTGGGGACCCTGCAGGATCCACCAGGCACACACAGGAAGAGGAATCTGGGTAAGAGAATTATTCTGGGCTTTGCTGAGGCCCCAGAGCGGGAAGTGTTCTACTTTCCCTGGCCCAGATGGGCACGTGGGAACTGAGGAAGAAGTGGACCAGGTCGCAGAAGACCCAATATACGCACTGGACATCCCGTGCTCCCAAAACCTGCCCAGCCGCCTCCTTGGTCTGACCTTCAGGGCTTCTCTTGCTTTTTTGCTCTTGGTGTGGGCTTTCCCTGCAGAGATTTTCTTTCCACTTACACCAAGCTGGATCATCGTAGGTGTTCAATAAACATTTTTCCCTCTTTTCTCTCTTTCTCTCTCTCTGGGTGGTACTGAAACCAATGCCTTCACACCGAGCAACATCCCCAGCCTTTTATTTTGCCAAAAGGTGGCTCTGATTCATTAATTAGCCTAGGTTAGGCTACAATTTTCGAACCTCTTGCCTCGGCCTCCAGAGTGCTGGGATTACAGGTATACACTGTCACACCTAGGAGTACTGTCATCTTTTAAACCTCAACTCAAGTAGCAGAGCTAGGGAGATGGGAAGGGTTCTAGACACAGAGTCCAGCAGCTCACATTCCAGCCTGCTGTGTGACTCTGGGCTAGTTACTAACTTGTCTGGTGAACCATCACAAAACACTTCTGAGATTTCCTTTATTTCTGTTTCACTTGAATTTCTTCCCATATCTCCAGGTTTTCATTCATTCATGACCAATATTTTATAAATACCTAAATGTTAAATACTGAGTCAACGTTTCTCTCCCACTGACACTTTTGTCCCCAGGAATACTGTAATGTTTTATTTGTACACACCAGTCTTTTCTCCTTACAAGACTTTTTTTCCTTTTCAGTATTGGCAGCCGAGCCCAGGGCCTCTTGAACCCTAGGCACTCTATCACTAAACTACATCTCCAGCGCTCTTGAAAACCAGAGGATTCTGAGACAGGGTTTTGCTCAGTAGCCCAGGCTGGCCTCAAACTTGCCATCGTCTGTCTGCTTTAGCCGCCTGATTTCAGGCCTGTGTCACCGAACCTGCTCACTTAAAAGATTTTAGAATCCTACCTCATCCTCTATCAGCGCTGTGGACACGAGTATGTGTTTCATGACTCCTGTGGACTCAGAAATGGGTTGAATGTAAGGGTCCAAGGCACCGATAGGGGAGGGAAATTGACTTTCTGTTTGCACAAGTGGCCACGGTGTCTCCCCAGCAGCTAAGCCCAGTGATCCAGGCACCTGCTGTAGCCCCAGTGATCACTGCCTGCCCAGCTGCTGGGCCTCTGCCCTCTCCTCAGGGGACAGATGTGGCTGGGTGGGGCTGCAGGTGCTTTTGGCCAGTGACAGATGGAAATCAGGTCAGGCCCCTCCTGGTGACCTCATTGAAGCCTGAGCAAGAGGAATCTAGAAGAGTGGCTGGGGACCCTCTTGCTGTAGGACAGAAGGACACAGGCCTACCACAGGCAGCTCAGCCCTAGAGCCAGACCTACGGGGTTATAAATCCTGACAGTATCAGGAGTGGTGGCGAGTGCCCCTAGTCTCAGCACTCAAGAGGCTGAGGCAGGAGGATCACCATGAATGTGTGGCCAGCTGGGGCTACACAGTGAGTACACAGCCCAAAGGAAAGGTCACTCAGGATGAAAGGACAGGTCCCTGGAAGCTCAGGGGTTGAAAGGGCTTTGGAGTGACACAGATCTGAGCCTGGACTGGGACTCTCCTGCTGCCTGGCTGTGCGGTGCTAACACCCCCCAAACCCCAGGGAACTCCTTCGAACACCCTGATCCAGCTGGCTTTCCCCACTCCCTGCCTGAACACATGGAAAGCTCATGCAGGTGGCCGATGGGGCTCAGGGCACACCCCCAGCCTCAGCTGGGCAGTCTCTGGGCTTGCAATCCATGTACGCACGGTGCCTTTAGCACGTCTTGGCCGCCTCTGGGCACTGCCCTGCCCGGCCTTTGACTCACTGGGTCCTGAGGGAAGGAAGGAGTTCCGGCATGGCCTGGCCCCACCCTTGCAAAGGAAGGAGAGTGGACAGACCCCCGCTTCCGGCTTCCTCTGCGGGCACCCCCCACCCGGCCCGCCCCCATGCCTAGCTCAGCTCTCTGCCCCCAGCTTTTGCATTTTTAATTCGGGACAGAATGTGATCTTTTGCAGCTCCGTGCTTTATCCTGTTGCTATTTAAATTACAAATCGGCCCATCTCCCTGTCACTCCTGGGTTATTTTTAGCTGCTGGTAAATAGCGGCAGAGAGAGTAGGATCAGGTACCCCTCCCGAGGAGCTGTGTCCCCGCAGCAGCCGCCACCACCACGTGCAGCAGCTGGGGGCGCCCTCCGTGCCACATGCTCTCCGAGGGTGGGGAGGCAGGGGAGGACTGCGTGCCAGGCCAACTTTGCTTTCCTCTCCTTAAGCTTTGTCACCACCAGGTCCTACTACCCGTCTGCTCAGCACCAGCCGCTCTCCGAGCCTTTCTGAATGTCCCCATGCCGTGAGGGGGTCCTGTGATCCAGGCCAAAAGATCAAACTTGTGTTTCACCCCTGCTTTTCTTTTTTTTTTTGAGACAGGGTTTCCTACATAGCCCAGACTAGCCTTGACCACCAAGAGATCCTCCAGCCTCAGCCTCCCAAGTACAGGGAGGGGCAGGACTAGAATTCAAATTCAAGTCCCAGTGACCCAGAAAAACCTGTGCGCAAGGGCACCAGTGCGGGTGTTTGTCTTGGGGGACATGAGTGCCACTGCGCTGCTCCGTGCTGGGGAGGGTTCCCAACACCACCGTAAGTTTGTCCCCCATGTGTTTATCCTGTCCTATCTTCTGCATCGGAGCTTGCCAAGCCCTAGCTCTGGGGCCACATCTGGCTTGCTGCCTGTTTTCGTAGGGCCTGATGACCGGTTTTACATTTTGAAACCACTGGCATAAAGCAAAGGAGTCATATACTCCGTGGCAGTGAAAAGCTACACAATGTCAAGTTCAGGGTCCACAGGTCAAGTTCTCCTGGAACTCAGGCATGTGCATCGATTTACCCATGGTCTCTGCCCCTTTCACCCCGAGGCTGAGCCCGTGAGGCACGACAGGGACCGCATGACGCGCAAAGCATCAAATGTTTACTGTCCAGCCCTGGCTGGGAACGTGCTTTTGTGAAGGGAAAACCTCAGAGAAACTTCTGGGACCCCAGGGAGCCCCCCCCCATTTATCTTCTTTCTTTCATTCAGAACCCTTCTCTCTCCCCATTGGCGTCTTCATAGGTGAAACCAGCGGTTTCCAAACTTGCTCAGTATCCAAGTTACCTGGGAGAGGCTTTCAGAGTTGAGGTCCAGCCTAACCTTGGCCTGGCTACCCGAAGTAGGACCTCTGGGCAGACAGCTTAAGTCCTGTTTGTTTGTTTTGTTTGCTTTTGGTTTTTTGAGACAGGGTCTCAGCAGGAGCCCATGCTGGCCTCCAACTCCCAGTGATCCTCCTGCCTCAGCCTCCTGAGTGCTGACATTACGGGAATGTGCCACCACAGCCAGCTTCCAAAGGTCTCTTGAATGTGACACGGACAGACGGAGACTTCCTTGAGTATTTGGGGGACACCTCCCACCCCAAATCAGACGCAGAACTGAGGGGCCCAACTCTTTATTTTGACGACTGGAAACCAGGTCCCACTTAAACAAATGCTGCCCTCCCTTCCCCATCTCCTCGCCTTCTCAGCCTCCTACTGCCCCTGCCCCCAGGA
>PVJX010003752.1:0-67841 GCA_004027295.1 Dolichotis patagonum
AATGAATGGCCTGGTGGGTAGATTGGTGGATGGATGGGTAGATGGGTGGGTAAGTAGGTGGCTGGATGGGTGGGTGGATGAATGGGTGGGTGGACAGATGAGAGGATGGATACAAGGGGGGTGGAGAGATGGGGGTGTAGGTGGATGGTGCGTGGGTGGCTGACTGGAGAGTGGGGAGCACAGCAGCGGATGCAGTGTCCAGGGTGGCCACAAGGTGGCACAAAGCAGCTAGTCCATGATTCAGGCCTGTTTCTCCCGCACACCCAGCACGCCTACTGTGGGAGGGGTAGACGCCCACAGGACCTGGCGGACAATCAGAAGTCACACAAGAAGGGCTCACTCGGGAATGCCCACACAGCAGCCTGGTTCCTGGCACATGATAGTAGCCACAGGCACAAAGGTCCTAGCTGCTGCAGACACACAGGAGGAGGGGCTATGGAGGAAATGCCCACACAGCAGTCCTGACACACAGCTGGTGTTCACTGATGTCCAGGGCTTAGCACACATCATACGTCCACACAGCAGCCCAGGTGCTGACACACAGGAGATGCGCACACAGCAGCCCAGGCCCGGGCACATGGTTGGTGCTTACAGAGCTCAGGCCCACGTGACAACCCATTTCCTGGCACAGCAGGTGCTCAACACATCAGCCCAGGGGCAGGTGCATGGTAGGTGCTCATGGGAATTCAGGGCCGGTCACACAGTAGGTGCTTACAAAATGCATATACACACAGCAGCCCAGGTCCTGACACAGTGGGTGCCCACAGCCTGCCACACAGTAGGTGCCCCAGAAATCCGAGGCTTGACAGTAGGTACCGCACAGCAGCCAAATTCCCAGCACACAACAGACACCAGGTACTCATTGAGAAACAGGACACAGAGGCTGCCCCTGAGCTGACCTGCAGAGAGCAACACCTGACTGAATAAAGGGCCAGGAAGAGGAGAGGACCCTGGAGCAGGGGAAGGGCTCTCAGCACTCAGTGCCCCAGACAGGGCACCTAACCCCCCATGGAGAGTAGCAGGTGGGCCGAGTCCAGAGCCCAGAAAGGGCCTGTGGACAGCAGGGCAATGGAGAGAGGTGGGGCCAGACCTCAGGAGACGGGGAGCACTGAGGGCCCCAGGGAGGGGTGGGGTGGGGTAGGGGACACTCACTATTCCAGCTGCCTTGGCCAGGTCAGGGTTGTTGGGTGTGAAGCTCCCACTGTGGCTGGTGGACACGGTGTTGGGCTTCTTGTTGCTCAGCCCCATGGCATCCATGGACTGGCTGCGACTTCGGATGACCCGCTGTGAGGGAGAGAGGAGGGGTGGGGGAGGCTTGGCTTCCACAAGCCCCCACCTTGGGGAACCCCAGGAGCCCAAGCAACTGGTCCCTCTCCACCCATGTTACTCTGGGTGAGCCTAGGCAGACCCATCCCCTTATAAGGTCTCAGTTTCCCTATGTGCCACACAAGAGGCAGCCACACACAGGGCGGAGGGCGGTTTGGGCCTCGCTTGTGGGGTGGCCTGATGCAAGCCCCTTTGCCTCTCTGAGACCCCGAGTGAGTCACACAGGCTGCTGCGTGCGGCACCTCCTCAAGCGGCTGCTGGAAGGAGCGCAGCAGTCCCGGAGCCACGCCTGTGCGTGCACACAGAGAGCCCTGAGAAACCTCAGTTTCTTTCTTTACAGGGTGTTGAAGCTCCCTTTCCTTCATTCCTTCCCCCTCCTTCCTCCTCCCCCTTCCTTCCTTCTTTTCCATCTCTCCTCGCTTCCTTGACTTTTTCAGGCTCACCTACACCTTTGGGATGCTTAATATGGGGCAAGGAATTTCACGTCCACTCCGCGATTCAGTCCCCCATGACAGGTGGGGGCTAGCATCTCACCCATTTTACAAGAGATGAAACTGAGGCAGAGGTGAGCTTAGAGCCCATATGCCAAATCCTAGGGGCTGAACCGAGGACTCTGCTGCCTCAGAAATTCTTCAGTTTAACCTGGGTCCCCTGTCTGCCACCTATTAGATGTGACACCACTGAAGCCCCTGCAAAGAACATACTCAGAGCTTGTGTCCAACCCCTAGTCCCACCCCATTCGGGCGGGGCAAGGCTCCTGTGCTGCTGGGCTGACTCCTTTGTGCAGGCCCACAGCTCCGACCTCAAGGCTGCCTTGGGTGATGCTGAGACTCAAGCAGCCTGGCTGGACACCTGGAGGACCAGAAGTCCTCCTCCTGTGGGTGGACGGGACAGGAGCACTGAGACCATGACCTGGGGCTGCAGCCTGGGTGAGTGCAGGCCCTGCTAAGGGGAAGAGGTGCTTTCATCTCCTCTGCCTCTTATTTTGGACAATTATTGCTGAGGAGAAGCCAGGGTTTTGCATTTTGCTTTTTAACTTACATTCCAAAATCTGATTGCTTTACAAATAGCTCAACAATCAGATGAGGTAAGTGGTCATTACCCCATTACCCTACTAAACAGATAAAGGAGCCCGGGTTCAGAGCACGCCCAAACTGGCAGGTGCTGGAGCTGGGATCTGAACCAGGGAGCCTGCATGCTTAGCACTAAGCTAGGCCAGGGACGGCCAGGATAGGTCACACAGGCCGGTCATTCTCCAAGGGCCACTTGGCCCTCTGGGACCTCTATTTCCTTCCCTCAGTCAAGGCAGAATTGTTCTGCTTTCTCTGCCAGCCCCTCTGGAAGCCACAGTGCAGGGCACCAGCAGCACCTTGCTGCCACCCGGAGGATTCCAGCCTTATGAATTTCCAAGTGGACTCCGCCCCGAGTTTAGGCCCCACCTCCATCATTAACTCCTGCCCAATCAGAGCCCTCTTCATCTCCCAGAGTCAAATTACCCAATGCAGACCGCAACCCCAAGTCTGTGCTCCCAAAGGCAATCACACCTCTACATTTGCTTCAAAGAAACCCTAAATTCGGCAACTCTGGGCCATGCCCACTCGACTCCACCCCTACCTCTGGTCACGCCTACATCTTGTTATCAATTCACCCCAAACTGCACCCGTGGCCACTCCCACCAGGACTCCGCTCCCACAGAACTCGCCTCTGGCCACGCCCATACTTCGTCTAGTAGCCCAGCCCTGGTCTCCACTAGAGCCTTGTCACGGCCCAGGAGACCCCGGGGACCCTTCACCTTGAAAGACTCGAAGAAACCGCCTCCACCACCTCCATTTTCCATCTTGTCCTCCTCACCGCCCAGGCCCATCATGGACTGGCTGTGGATGTGGAGTTCCTCATACAGTGTCTCCAGGAGGGCAGCACGGGTCCGCTCCTGTGGGCCAGGCATCAAGGGAGAACCCGGTGATCAATCCCCCGTCCCTCAGTTCGCATCCTTGTATCCTGGTCCCGCTCTGAGTGGAGGGCCACTTCCTCTCAGTCAGCACGAAGCGGAAAGGACCCAGCCCCCTGGCTTTGCCCTGGCTGCTCAGCCGGTCAAGCAGCCCCCAGGGCTCCTCAGCAAGATCTTGCTTCCGGTCCCCAGGTCCCAGCTCCCTCCAAGCACACCCAGCCTGCCCACCTCCCAGCCAGCCCTCCGGGCTCTGTCCTCCTGGTTCCTCTCCCCTGATGGAAACCTGCTGCCATCCAGAATCTGCACATGGGTACACACACGCACACGCACGCACACGCGCACATTAATCCCCCAAGACCAAAGTCTGAATGTGTCCTTCCACTGTGGGGTGGGGGCAGGAAGGAAATTCTAAACCGGAAGGGGAAGGCAGCCCCAACAGCCCATCCTCACCTCCAGCTTGGCAAACTTCTCTGCCTTGTAGCAAGCATATTCAGCATTGATCAGCTTTGTCAGCAAAAATTCCTGGAACTCGGGCCCCTGGGAGCCCCCATGTGGAAAAGATGAGAAAGGGGAAATCACTGAAACGCCAGCAAGGGCCTGAGCCCAGATGGGTCAGGACTGGGCTCCTGAGCTGTGCCCTAGGGGGACCCGGGGGTCACCTGACCCTCCCCAAAGGGCATCTGGAGAGTTCAGATCTCAGGCCAGGCACCTGTGAGGAACCCTGTTCTTTCACAGCTGCCCACCCTTCAGAGGAGCAAAGCCCACACGCAGGGCCAGGGTGATCTTCTATTGCCTTGTCCTGGGCCAGCAGAGCACACTATGCAGGGTGGTTTCTAAGAGGTGACAGAGACATGTGCCCCCCCAAAAAAACATTTTAAAGGAAAGAAGACCATCAAAAAGAGCAGAAACAAGGGAAGGCCACTGTCTGCTACGAGAAATGCAGTTCATTATTTTGTGGCCTTATTGAAAAAAAAAAACAAAAACCCTCAGGAGGCTGAGGCAGAAGGATGGCCATGAGTTCGAGGGCTACATAAGCCAGGTCAACACCAGTCTGGATTACATAGTGAGACCCTGTCTCAAAAACTACACAAAACAAAAAAAAAGTGTTGATCACAATGAAGACAAAAGCCAGGCCACAGCTGCACAGAGCTTCGGGCCTCATAAGACAAATGTACGCCCTGCCCAGTTCCCCATCAGTCAGTCCTGCCCTGCTCCATGCCAGGGCTGAGGGTGGCCTCTCACCTTCCTGAACACAGCAGGGTCGGGCAGAGGGGGCCCAAAGAAGGGCACATCATCTCTCGCGGTGACTGAGACCTAGAAAGGAGGATAGCTGTCTCTGTGGAGTCTGGGGCCTACCTTTTCCCACAGCAGTCAGGAAGCCCTAATTCGCCTCCTATCCTGTGTCAGCGAGGCTCTGTGCCTGCTGGGTGGGTAAATCCTTTTCCCCAAAATTCCAGCTCCCCCACCTCTGCCCTGTATTTGAAAGGTGGGGCCAGGTGGGGGACCTCAGGATCATGGGGGACCATGAGGGTAGAGGGAGTTAAAGGAAGTAGAGAAAGGAGATACCAGAAGGGAAGCAGGAAAAAGGTAAACATCCTCTTTGAGGGGTAAACTCTTGGGAGCAAGAGGGGATGATAGGAGTCCTCCCTCATCCCACTCTTTCATAGTCACCCCACTAAATGGGAAGAACTGAGGCTCACAGAGGCCTGCCAATGAGGCAGTGCCACGCCTGGGGCCCTGCTGGCCCCTGCAAGGCTCTCTGAGGTCACTCACCTTGTAGAAGGGCCCGTCGGGGCCGCCCCCCTCGGCCTGCACTACCACATAGGCGTGCAGGAAGTTGGATGCGATCATGTCCGGCACGAAGGGCGTGTTCTCGTCCTGGAAGACCACGGCCACGATGTCGTTCCCAATGTGCCTCTTCCGCTGCAACTGAGCACAGAGCCACCCACGGGCCTTCACAGCCTGGCCGTGGTGGGGGAGCAACGGCCAGAGGGTGGGAGGGCTTGCGGGTGGGGCAGAGCACACATTAAGGATTTGGGGGTCCCCCCAAAAATGTGGTAATAACTTATTATATTCATTTCCTTGGTAAGTGTGACAGACGAGAAAATCAAAGCCAACAGAGAAGTGATTGCGAACAGTGAGCTGGGGTACTCAAACCCAGGTCTCCCGGTTTCCAGGCCCTACCTGTCAGGCCTTCTACCTAGATTTCCCTGAAACATGACCCTCATTGGACAGACAAGCTCGACTCTCTGTGTACTCATGTTGCTAAAATGAGCAGAGGATCTCATGAAAGGAAAAGAAAAAGCCACTAAAAATAAGGAACAACTGCTTCCACTTTTCTCGGGTCACCAGCAGGGTGGGCAGACGGCCCTGCCTGGACAAGGTGCCCAGTGTTGCAGTTCGGCTCCCGGGAACCTCCTGACTCCAGGTCTGCAGGGGCTGTTCTCTGCCCCCTCCTTCCAGCTCCTCTGCAGCCTAAGTCACTTGATCTTGAACACTTCTTGACTCCCACGTCTGCCAAGTCGCAGAGCCCCTATGTGACCCCCCCCCAATATTCCTCTCTCCCCACAAAAGCACTAGCTCAGCTTCACTGGGCTCCTGATGACTCCCAGATCTGATTCTAGTCACTTAGTATGCATCCCCTCCCTTACAGTAAGTGCCAATGCTATCCCCATTTTGCAGATGTGGAAGTGGAGGCTTCCCCGGCACTGCAGCAGCCTCTCTCCCCTGCCCCACAGCTGGGGGAGCTGAGTGATTTTTGTGCCTGAATCCCAGGGCCTGGCACTGAGCCCAGCATGATGGATACTAGATGGGCAGGTGGGGGGCACAAGTGGACAGTGGGAAGTGGGTAGATGGGTGCCCAGGCTACCTGCTGGGCGTCCCCTTCTGTGTAGGGCAGCTTGGTGGACACGTGAAACATGATCTCCTTGTTGCGGAAGTTGCAGTACACAGACTCGGTCCCCGTCTGCCCGTGGGTCACGTCCAGGCCTCCTCGGAACCTGCCCCAGGGCCCCAGGCCACGGCTCAGTCTCTAGCCCCAGCCAGGCCTCTGTGGGGCCAGGACGGGGCTCCCCCTGCCAAGGGCCACGGCTCAGACTAGCTCTGCTCCCCCACCCCAAGACTCACCCCTTGAAGTCCTGCAGTTTGACCTTCTGGCCCAGAAATTCAAGGAACTCCACAAAGGCAGGGCTTTCCTCATTGGTGCTGAAGAGCTCTTCCTCG
This sequence comes from Dolichotis patagonum, assembly GCA_004027295.1. NCBI lineage: Eukaryota > Metazoa > Chordata > Mammalia > Rodentia > Caviidae > Dolichotis > Dolichotis patagonum. The sequence goes on from PVJX010003752.1 coordinate 6,497, forward strand.
GAGGTCTGGGGACCATATAGGGGTGCGGTCACGTACGGTCACAGTCTCGGAGCTACAGCTCCAAGCACCCCCACCACGCCCTCAATGGCCAAGTCTGGGGGACAGCAGCAGACAGGAGGACGGGCTGTGCTGGGAACAGCAGAGGTTGTCGCTCAGCTGTTCCCAGGGAGGCCCCAGGGCTTCTGGGAGACCGAATACCCTGGCAGGTGCTCTGCCCTGCGAAGGTCTGAAGGGGCAGGCTGAGGGCGAGGTGGGGCGGACGCAGGGTGGGGAGGAGCACACCTGCCCAAGCTTCTGATAAATGACTCCGAACTTGAAGTTATTGCTGATAACGTGTTCATCAAAGGTGACGATGAGCCGGGATGCCTGTGGGACAGCACAGGGTACAGGGACGCCGCATTGCACGCTGCCATTTGCTGAGCTTTCCCCACGTGTCCCGCACCACGTGGATCATTCTCGATCCTCAAAGCAAGCCCGACAGTGAAGGGGACGGGGAGACACTCTGCTGGCCCCCCTGCATCTAGGTTTCAGAGAGCTTCAGCAGCCTGCCTCGGGACACCAGCCTGCAAGTGTCTGCAGGGCTGGGACACAACCCAGATCTGCCAGGTTCCTGAGTTGGCCCTGAGCCCCTGGCCAGCCATGGCTGAGGTCACCCCCACTCCGAACTAACTCCCAGCTCACTACTTGGCACATCCACTTCACTGCACGTCGGTCAAGTCCCACCAACTTGCTGGAGAACCTAGAGCAGGCCTCCAGGAACCTCCCTCCCAGCCCCCAGCGACTCAGTTTCCCCTCTGCAACCAAGAGGTGGGACCTGACTTCTGAGGGACTCTTGACTCTTCCTTCTGAACACCTTTTCTGGTTCCAAACACCCCTCAGGAACTTCCTACTCCAGATTTCAGCCACGAGGGCTTACATGTCACTCAGGGGCCACCTCTTCCAGGAAGCCCCTCCTGGCTGGCCTGCCTGCAAGAAAGAGACCCCTGGGTATAAATGCAGGCCTCCTTATCGGCTGTGCATCTTTAGAGCCTCTCTGGGCTTCCTCTTCTGCAGACTGTGGACCTGGCAGGGTTACTGTGAGGGTCAAAGAGAGGCCAAGGGAAAACACCTGGCATCCAGCAGGCACCCAATCCATGCTCAGTCTTCCAGGTACCCAACCACCCTCAGCGAGCTGGCCTGAGAGCCAGTCATACCTTGGGGTAGAGCACAGGGTAGAATCGATCCACATTGACGTCTTCACACACCAGCTGCGGGAGGAGACCATGGAGGCCATGAGAGGGGCAAAGACAGGGGAGGGGCTCTGGCCACAATGGCCAAGTCCAGGGGACGGCAGCAGAGAGGACAGGCTGTGCTGAGGACTGCAGAGGCTGTTGTTCATATGGCGCTCAGAGGACTGGGGTCCCCTGGGTCTGAGGTGCTACAGAGTGTCAAAGGACACAGGAGGGGACAGGTGCTGGGGACATGCACACGCACTGGGGACAAGTGGCAGGTGGGGCTGCAGAGATAGGCTGTGGTACACAGCATGCAGGTTTGTAGCTGCAGCAGAGGGTGCGCTTGGCCAAGCTACAGCCTCGCCTCCAGCCAGGGGCGCCCAGCTGTTGGGCCCGCTGCCTCACCTTTGCCATCTGGACCACATTGGGGAACTCGGTGAGGCAGGAGATGGGGATGACATCATGGTATGTCCGGCACTTAGTCCTGTGAGGAGAAAGCCACACGGTGAGCGGCTGGGCAAGGGGACAGGGGCAAGGGGAAAGGGGCCCTTCTACAAAATGACCAGAGGGGGCAGACTACAGGGAAGACCAAAGGTGACAATGGGCACCAGGGCTGGCAGAGACACTAACTTGCTGTGTGGCCTCAGGCAAATCCCAAGTCCTCCCCAGGCCCCACGGAGAATGGGTAAAATGAGGTGGGTGCTGTTTAGACCTCAGCACCTCTTGCTGTCCCGGGGTCCCCCTGACACCCTCACCTGAGCAGCAGCCGCAGGTGCTCTTGGTCCCCGATGACATCATACTTGAGTGAGAAGACCAGGTGGCCCAGGGCAGTGTCCACTGAGTAGTAATTGAAATGTTCCTGTGTGGCGTTGGGGTTAGGGTTAGGGATTTCCAGCTTGGGGTTTCCAGAAACCAAAATGCCAGCTCACCCCACGATTGGGTCCTTCACCAAGCAGCAAGTGCCCAGACTCTGCACCAGGTAGATCTAGGGCTTCCCAGCAGGGCAGCTTGGGAAGGACACCTTACCTCTCTGTGCCTCACTTTCCTAGTCTATGAAATGGGAGTGAGGACATCTACTTCGGTGGTGCAGAGACTGACAAAGGTAAAGTGCCTGGCCCCAACCCAGTCCTCAGTAAGTGTCTGTAGTAACCTTGGTTCTCCCCTCCTCAGCAAAGTCAGGGCCACACATGTAGCTGCAGAACTGTCTCCCGGCCTTAGCCCACTCCGACGTGACACACAGTAGGTGCTCAATAAGAAAAGGCCAACTAGCACGTGTGAAGGCTCTGGGTTCAAGCCCCAGTACATAGGAGAGAGAAAGAGACAGAGAGACAGGTAGACAGACTGCGAGCCAACCAGCTGATTGCTCAAGCTGGGGCCCTGTGGCTCCTGAAGCCGGGGCTTGGGAGAGACAGGAAGCGAAGCATCTAGTAGCACACAGGGCACTGCTCCCCCGCTTCACCTGGGGAGGAGGGCAAGGGCTGCAAACGAGCACTCTACAAGGCCCACAGGGCAGCAGTGGCAAGGGCAGCACCTGCAGATGGCAGCCCAGGTCCGGCACCTCCAGCCACAGAAGTCCCAAAGCCAAGGGCTAAAATGCAAGGAGATTCCACCCCGGCCTGGCCCTGGTCTCTCTCTGCTGGCCCCAGCCCTGGATTCAGTCACCCCAATCCTGGGAATCATCCCAGAAGTAAATCCTGTTTAAACAGGAACACCTGTGCTCAGCTGCAGCCGGAAGAAGAGGTGGAAGCCAGAGGATGTGCCCACAACTTAACAGCTCAGGGGCACTCTGAGTGGACCTGGGCAGAGTTCCTCAGGCCTGCCGAGGCACACAATGGCAGGAGGCACACAAATGCTTGGTACTGCCTACAGAGGAGTGGCAAGCGTTCAGCGAGAAGTCCAGCAGTTGGGGACTTTCCCTGGACCTTCCCCCTAAGTCCAGAGGATCCCAACGGGCACAGTAGAACATGGGCTCAGGATCCCAGGATGTCAATCCCCAAAGTCACTCTCCTCTCCTCCTGCCAGAACAGAGCTCACCAGCCACCCTGGGCACCCCACCTGGGGTCTGGAAATGGCCTTGCTCTCTGCCAGCTGCTGGGGCCCCCTCTCCTCTGTCTGCCAACCTGACCCTGGCCATCATGTCTCCTCTGACTCCTCAGATCCTGCCATGCTCAAAGCCTACCACCTTCCTCTGTCACGCGTCACTCCCGTAGCAAACTTTTCTGTGTGCCAATTATGTGAAGGGCATACATGGTCCCTGGGAGCCCACTCCCTGCCAGACCATAGCGAGCCCCTGGAAGGTGGTGCCTGGGACCCCCACCCGAAGGGCTCAGCTAGGAGATGGAATCTCAGGCCTGCTTGTCCCCGGGCAATGTCTCCTGAACCTGGATGGGTCAGTGTGTGTGTTTTGGAAGGATGGGTTAGTCCCCATCACAACGGATACCCCAACCCGAATGGTTAGCATTAGTACTTCCCAGGCTCGGGCCATATAGCTTCCCAGCCCCACAGGGAACTACCTCATCCATCCTTCCAGCCTCCCAATACACACACAGGGGTGCACCACCACCCTCAACTCCCACAGTATGTTTTAATGGAAGGTCAGCCAGAGCTGGTCCAAGCCCGGCTCAGTACCCGGGACCTTGGCTGACTCAGTTCACTTCTCTGTGCTTCAGTTTCCTTCTGGGAACGCAGAGTGACCTTGCTCTCCCAGAGGGATACGGAGATGGGACAACAGCTATGGCTAATTGTGTGTTTACTACGTCAGCTCTACATGCTTTACGTGTACTTTCAGCGCCCCCAGGTTGACAGATGAGGAAGCAGGCTCCAGGTTAAATAACTTGCCCAGCATATCACAGTCGCTAGAAGAAAAAGCCTAGATTCACACCCAGGTCACAAGGCTTCCAAACCCATAGTACATTCCCCTAGTTTGGTTGTCAATGACGCAGACAGCACCTGGCCAGGAACTTCCCCTCCAGCTCCCACAGCCTCCCCCATTCATCCTTGTGAATACCCTTGGGTGATGATCCTGCGAGCTCTTCCTAGGCAGGGTCCATGCTGCAGGGCTGTGGTTACATCAGTCCAGGTCAAGACTTCACATGCCTGTCCTCCCAGCCCCCACCCCAAGCTGCCCAATGGCTGGCCTGGGTCCATTTCGTTTACTGCTGTGTATACCTGCTACCTAGCAAAGGGCAGCTAAAGACAACTGGAGCTCATTATTTGCTCACCCTGATAAGCGGCTGCCCTGCTGGAGATGCCATTCCAAACGTCTTACAAGCGTGCTCTCACTAGAGCCCTGCGGCAACCTCAGACAGGGTGTCCTTACCGTCATTTCCTCAGAAGTGGAAACTGAGGCACACCAAAGTTAAGCAATGTGCCTGATGTCCCATGGGGTGAGTGGCTAAGCGAGGACTCAAACTGGTAGTCTCTGCAGTTAACTGCTCTGGCATCCCACTGCCTTTGCAATAAATGTTCGTCGAATGAATGAATGAATGAACAAATCTACATGCATGATCCTTGGAGTGAGAGTTGGAGCTCTGGGACTGTCACTCGACCGTGCCCAAGAGTTCTGCTGTCTCTCAGGAGGCTGCATTGTGACCCACCATCCCCCAGTGGTGACCCCCCCACTCCCCGCAGTGACCCACCTTGCCAAGAAAGTGCTTCCGGTAGATGCGGGCTGTGGGATTGCACTCGAGTTTCACCTTGGTCGTGGGTGACTGCAGCAGCTCTGTCTCAGGAATGCTGGTGATTTCGTGGTTGGTACCTTCAATCCAGTAGCCCCCAAACTGGGGCAGCAGGATGAGAGGAAAGGGCCCTTCTCGTCCTAGGACCTGAAGCAGGGCTTGGCTGAAAGGCGCTCCATACAACACCCCACTAAGGACTCCAGAACACCCACCAACTCAGACCTGGGGCACTTCTGCCATGGCTAAGGGGTACCACAGGTCAACCTGGCACTGTGTTGTCTCCAAGGTTTACAGTTACTTCCCTGGGGCAGGAGGGTCACTGCTGCAGCCCTTTCCCCCAAACCCAGCTACACTATCCCCTTGCCCCACCCTCAACAGATGGGTACAGGCAGGGGAGGCTGACATTTGGCTCAGAAAGCCTCAGGGCTCCAGCAGGCTCTGAAGTCCTGGTCTGAAAACTGAGCCTCCGGCCCCCAAGGCAAAGCCTGCAGTCAGGCTTCCGGGAGGGAGGAGGACCTGGGTGTCCAGATGGCCTGCATGAGGACTTCCCCAGGACGGAGGGAAGGGCGGGCTCAGAATCCAGCTGGGTACCTCGTGGACGCTCGGGTAGGGAATGTAGTCTTCCTCCGTCTGCAAAATACAAGCAGGACCTCACCTTCCACACCTACCAGGCTCTGCAGCACACATACTCAGCCAGCCCTGGGGGCTGGAAGTGGGGACAGGGCCAAGGCCTCAGCCCTCAACTTCTACATGAAGCAAGGGATTGGCCCAGAGAGCCGCCCCCAAGGTTGGGAGGGGGCAGGCTAAGCTCACTGTGCTGGCTTCTTGGGCGTGCTCTCTGCCTGGCCGCAGAAGGCTCACTGATGCCCCTCTGGATCACCTACAGGCTTGTTAGAGTCTATTCCGTGCCCACAGTTTCCAATGCTATGGTCTGGTGCCCCCTCAACTGCCAACTGCTAAGAAGCCCCCGGGTGGCACCAACACTGCTGCTGAGGGCCACACTGAGAACCCTGACCTGGACCCAGCAGGAGACCTCTTCTGCCCTGGGCCTATTCCTTCAGTCAGTTGCTAGTCTGCTGGGAGTCCTGAATCACCAGGAACCACAGCCCCATCTGGGGGAGCTGTGCACATCCTGCCCCAGATGGGAGCTTCAGGAGCAGGAGCTCATTCACTGCCCAGGTCCCCGCAGGAGCCTTCCTGCTGAGGGCACAGGTCCCAGGAAAAATGCCCGAGGGACAAGGCCTGGAGCAAGGGGCAAGTATGGTGGTGCAGGCAGGGAGAAGCTGCCCTGAGGCCCGGGTACGGCGGGAGACTCTCCTCATCTTGGAGCCCCTGGAACAGGGACCTGGACACCCTGCTCACAGAGGCCGGCAGCTGGCACAGAGGAGGACTCCAGAATGGGCAGCTGTGGCACTCACACCCCCCCCCCAGCACGGAGTCTGCTCCAGCAGCCAGGCCTGGCCCACCTACTTTGAGGGGTGGTGGGAAGGAGCATCGTTGTTCATCCATCCTGCTTCCCTACAAGAGAAAGCAACACACTGTTATATCCTCCCAGGCCTGCTGCCCCGTGCCCTCCCTGACAGAGCCTTGCACCTCTGCTGTGCAGAAGGGAAAGCCCAAGGAGGGCCCGCCAATGTGGGGGTGCTCCTGGGGCAGGGCGCTGCATGGCTCATCCCTCGGGCTTCTCTGGAGGGCTGCAGTCCTGCCCTCAGCAACAGGGAGCGGCTAGGGGCTCTGTACAGGATGCCAGGAGTGGGGGCAGGGGTGGCGCGCACACTTGCTTGTGTAAGGCATGTATGGAGGGGGCTACTACATCAGTGCAGGTATGCAAGAGGGGGATGGAGGCAAAAAGTTGAGAGAGAAAGAAGAAAGGGGGCAGCGAGAGCAGGGCTTGGGAGGATAAGCTGACATCAGTGAAAGACCCCCACCACTGGTACAGCGCCTACACGCCTCCCAATACTCACTCATGCAACACAGACAAGGGCTGGGGTGGGGAAGGGGCCAGAGTGAGGCCTGGGGCAGGGCTGCACCCTAGGCTGCCTGGCTCATTAACACCTCCCCCGCCTCTAGGCGCCTGGCATCTCTCCCACTTCCATTCCGCAAGAGGGTCCTGCAGCTCCCTCGATGCCGCCTCTCATTGGTGGGAATGGTGTGCGAGTAGCGGGGCGAGTTGAGCTGACCACAGCTCTACTGGGACCTACATGGGGATGGGAGCTGGAGCCTAGATGGGTCTCCAGGGCAGAGTAGAGGCTGGGCACTGGCAAGTGTCCTCCAGACAGACGACTCTGAACTGCCAGCTGTCACTCTCTTGAGCTGGGATGGTCTATCGAAGGCTCCCTGCCTGTCCTCATAGAGGTGTGGGGCTGCGAGGATGGACTGAGAGGGCCCCCCACCAGCCCAGGGAGCTCTGAGGCTCCCCAAGGCAGGCTTCTTTCTATAACCCTCCTCACCTGCATCTTTTCAATCATCGCAAACAGATCAGTGTTCTGCAACAGAGATGGAGAAATGAGGTTAGTCCTGAGGTAGCCCGGCTGAAGTACCCAGCCCAGATCAGCCATCAAGGTACCAGAGAGCAGGAGGAGTGGAGGGTGGGAGTGAGTTCTGGGCAACAGAGCCCATACCTTGACCAGCTGCCAAGTGAGGTGAGCCCACAGCCCAGGCCCTGGGGCCGGGTTGCCCACCCCTCTTCCCTAAGGGAGAGGCTGCTGCCCTGGGCAGCGCCAGATCTCCCCCATGCACTGCAGGGTCAGCATTGCCTGGATCAGCGCACACACACCAGAGCTCCCTGGTCCCAGCTCTAGAGATAAATGCAGTCAGGATGAGAGGAGAATCTTGGTTCCACCCAACTCTCTGGAAGCCAGCCAGTGAACCCACCACAGGCCTCTGCTCAGACAACCTATCCTCCCTTCAGGCAGTGTGGGCTAGCAGCCCTTTGGGCATAAAGATGCCCACTGGGCCTACATACACTGCCTCACACCGAGCCAGCCCGTCCTGAGGCTAGCCAGGGTGCACACAGGGTTAATCCAGCGTCTGCCAGCTGCCTGGCAGCATGGGCCTCTCCAGCGCCAACTCCCTACAAGCCTGCCTGGAAGGCGGCATCCCTGCCGGCTGGTGACTGGCAGGGGCTGGGGGCTGGGCCTGGGAAGCCCCCAGAGTCTGCAGGATGATGCCCCTCCCCCAGCCCTTACAAGGCTCAACTCAGCCTGAGCTCACAGATATGTGCTAGAAGGTTATGCACTAGGAAACACACACACACACACACACACACACACGTGTGCACACAAGCTCTCTCCCTCTCCTGCTCACACAGGCTTGCATACTAATACTTAAGCAGTCTTAGTGCACCATGCATACACTTCGTGTATTAAGAAACACACACACACACATACACACACACGAATCCATGGTGTCTGTGTACTGTGATTCTTAGAGCTACACACTAACACACAAATATAAATGTTGGCATCCTGAGTTATACAATAGCACACCCACTCACACACAGATCCATATATCACAAAAGACACACAAACACAAACCCACACCTACACCTATGCACTGTACACAATGTTACACAAACACCACAAAACCACTCTCCTGTCTGAAATACACTGCCACACACAGTCCCAAGGACAGGCAGGTGTTCAGGAAAACAAACACAGAGGCACACACACACAGCTACAAACCCCCTGCCCCACCAGGGTCACACATACGTGGCCACAACAAACTCCACCTCACAACATGACACATTTTAAGAAAAGGCCAACATAGGAGCTGCCAATCCTCACTAGCTGGAGTACAACCCCCACCAACACACATGCACGCACACAGCTCCAGTGAAGGTCACGAGTCACATATGCTACCTCATGTGCACACTCTGAGACCTGTCCACAGAGTAAGACCCACCTTGGAAGGTCCACCACAGTCACCTCTCACCGCACGCAACACCTGAGCATTTGGAAGAGAATACCAGTGACAGTTACAGGAGACACCATGGACACACCTGTAGTCCAGGAAGACAAACACACTGAGAAGGCACTGGCATTTGTTGGGGTCGGGGTGCAGCCTCCAACCTGCTCCTCCCATAAGCCACAGCAGTGTGGGCACCCCCCTCAGGTGACCAAACAGCCAGGAACAAAACCACGACGCCTTGCTGCACCGGGAATCACAGCCACATAAACACTGACACATGGTACTGTCACCCAGAGTGTACACACAGCAACAAGTAACACCCACAATACAGCCTCACAGGCAGCGACAGACGCCCGGACACATGGCAACAGGAGGCTGGGAGTGATGTGGCCCAGATGGAGGTGGGGTCCTCACCTCGGGCAGCACCACAACGAAGTTACAGTGTGACATGCAGAGCCTAGACAGGGCAAGAAGGGGGAAAGTGCTCCCGACAGCGGCACACACACACAAGGTGTCACTGCAGCTCAGAGCTGCAGGCTGCCCATCGATTCCCTGGACAGTTGCAGAAAGATCCCAGGGCCTGGACCCTGGGCAGGGGGTACACCCTGCCCTACGGCCGCCGCCCGGTATCAGCCCAGAGGCCAACACACCGGCTCAGGCTCGAGCACCGCCGGCTGCGCTCGGCGAAGTCGGGCTGCTCAGCGCCAGGGTGCCCTCGGCCAGGCCGCCCGGACCGGTCCTCACCTGCCAGCCGCCCCCCGCGGGCAGCGAGCCCCTCCGCGGGCGGCTAGGGGGTGCTGGGGGCCGCGGCTGCGCCATCCTGAGCTCGGCCCGGCCCCGGCGGAGCTCCAGTTGGCCCGGCTGGCTCCGGCCCGCGTGCGCTCCGACCCGGGCCCCGCAGCGCCGAGCTCCGCGCTCCCGGGTCCCGCGGCGGTGGAGCTGCTTGCGCCGGGCTCGCCCGGCGGCCGGGCCCCGAGGGGGCGGGGCGCCAGGTACGGGTGGCGCGGGGGCGGGGCCGTGGCGGACTGGGCGGGGACACTGAAGCCCCGCCCCCGGGCGGCCGGCCTGCCGCGGGCCCTGACACTGCGCCTGCGTACTGGGGCCAGATACTGGCAGTTTTAGACAAGTCAGGCTCCTCTGTGCGTCCTCCCAGACTCTGGGTACCCTGCCTTAGAGCCTCAAGGATGAGATTTTTGGGACAGGCTGTGGAGCCAGCAAGGAAGAGGAGGAGTTACAGGACTTTTCTAAAACACTTAATGCTGGACCCTTCACATGTCCCATCATGTCATAACCCAAGAAGTACAGATGCTATCCCCACTATACAGATAAGAAAACTGATTATAAGAGGCCAAATAGCTTGCCCTAGACAGCTAGGAAAACCAGGAATGCAGAGAAGGGCCTGGACCTGCACTTCCAGGCCTTTTCTCTCCCTCTTCCACTTCCCCACTCCAGTGCTTGACATGGGCTGGCCTGTACCCAGTGTTCCCCAAGCTCTAACTGCCACCAACCCCGGGGGAGACTCATACAGTGCCACAGTGAGGTGATGAAGGCTTCTAGGTCCCCATGGTAGGGAAGAAAGGGCTCAAGCAGATTTTAGGACGTGTGAGTTCTAGCTCTGGCCTTGTTACAATCTGCTGATTGGTACAAGTGAGATCTCTCTGGATCTGTGGCCCCATCTGTAAAACACAGGGCCTCTGCAGGTCCTTCTGGCTGACCCTGAAGTGTGTCCTGGCTGGGTTTAGCCACCTCCTCCTCCAGACAGATGCTGGGAACATGGCAATGCCTCCTGAGCTGTAGCCAAGTCGACCCCTGCTGCTTTGGGAGCTGCAAGTGCACAGCTGCCCCACAGCTCAGCGCTGGACCTCTCTGCATCTTCCCAGAAAAGCTGCCCACAGCTGCCCACCATCCTGCATTCCCAGGGCCAGGTGCTCCTGACGGAAGGCACTGTGCTTTCCTTCCCTGTCTCTCCCCAGACCTGGTCTGGGTTGGTTTGGTTCTGGAGAGCCGCTGGGAACTCTGGAGATGTGCGTTCCAGGCACAGAGTAGCAGCTTTGGTTTTAATAATTAACAGCAGCAAATATTGATTTACAGAGCCACTTCCAGGCCTGCACACTTCCGGGCACTCATCGAAATGCAGCCAGAGGAACATCATTCCCACACTAGCCCCAGAGGAGGACCTTCAGGATACAGGATGTGGCTGCGTGCATGTGGAGCTATTGTGATTCTTTGTGCATGGGAATGCCTGGGTATGTGCATTGTTGTGTTTTACACATATATCTCATGCATTTGTACATGCACAAACATGTGCTTTGTGTCTGAGATTATGTCCTGTACTAGGTGTGGGTAGGCTGATCATGGACATGTGTACAGACTTCTACATTCCTGAGTGGGGAAACCTGTAGAGAGGAGAGTTTCATGGATAGCTTAGTGGTGGTTCAAAGGTGACTCCCCAGAGAGAAGGGAACGCCCCCTCTGGGTGTTCTATCTAGCCCTGGCAATGTAGTGGTGCTTATAACAGGTCAGCTTTCTACTTTTTACCTTCCCAAGTATTTTTACGGGTATCACCCAGTCCCTCATTTGTGATACAGGTAAGGAGACAGGACAGGGAAGGCCAGAGATTTGTCCACTGACATGGGGAGGTCACTTGTCACTCAGACTGGTTCCATCAAGATTATAAAAGTGCCCAGATTTGGGGGTGCTGGGGGAAGAGACGGAGAATGTGTCTCAGGCTTGGGTTCCCTTAGCCCACTGCTGACTTGCTGGGGACCCCAGATGAATGGTTCAATCTCTCTGAGTCTGGTTTCTTTCCCCGTCAGAAGAGGATGATCCACAGCTTGGATCTTGACTCTGGGGAAGGGGGGCTCTCTGGAAGCAGGTAATCGGCACCCATTGTCTGGGCTGCATTAGCCAAATGGAGGCTGCCAGATTGGGCAGAGGCCAGGAAGCCCAAGGGGACGCAGCTCAGCACTAATCCAGGAAGAGCGACCCCAGGCTGCTTGAGCAGGCAGGACCCTAGGCAAGGGGCTGCAAACCCTCTTCCCAGACAGCAATACTAAGGCCCAAGGAAGGGAACCTATCACCAAATGCCGAGGGGGAGAAGGGCTGGGAGAGTCATTCATGATCTCAGCTACTCTAGCAAGCTGCTGCCATCAAGTCACCCTCTTCCTGCTAAGATCAGGACCCCTAACGGCCCAATCTGGTGTTGTTTCTTCAAGTAGAGAAAGTCAGAGGGGGCCCTGGAGCCCCACTGTGGGGCTCCACCAGCACCTCCACTTAAGATCCACATATAGGTAATCCCCACATCCTCTCTCCTGGCTCAGAAAAGATCCTTGGTCTTGCTCTAGGCTAGAACCCTGGGGGAGGAGCCAAGTAGATTCCCCTTCCACTATTTCCTGGCTGTGTGATCTTTGGCAGACCCTTCACCTCCCTGAGCACGTGGAGAAGGCCTGCCACCCAAGGGTTGATGAAAGACCAAGAGACACGGTGTTTTTCAATGTGCTTTACAAATTGCAGAGCACACCATAGAGGTAAATGCTTATTACCCCTGTGCTAGAGAGGCACAAGCCAGGCACTTTTTATTTATTTATTTACTTGTTGTTTGAGGCAGGATTTCTCTATGCAGTTCAGAATCGCCTTGAGCTCACTGTAAAGCCCTGGTTGGCCTCGAACTCATGGCAATCCTTCCACCTCAGCCTCCTGAGTGTTGGGATGACAGGCGTGTACCACCACAGCCAGCTTTAAACTGGGCACTTTGGCTGGACCGCAGCATCCAGTCTTGGCTGGGCCATGTGCAACCTGCACAACTTTAGGTGCGTAACTGAACCTCTCCCTGCCTTGTCTCAGGGCAAAGGGGGACTCTTACAGCACTCGGAGCTGGAGGATGAGATGTGGTATCTCTGGCAACACCAAGTCCTCGCTGACACGCAGAAAGACATGCAGGAAAGCTGAGTCAATCTCAGCGGCTATTACTGGCGTGTACCATTCTGTGTAAATTGGTTAGTGATTTGCCAGGCAGGGGGTCCTGCAGGACAGGTGAAGTTTCAGCACTAAGCGGGGGCAGGAAAGCCTGAACCGAGGCTCACAACAGGAGCAGCCTCAAGGGCAGGACCCTTCCTCAGGGGCCACTGGTGCATTTGTTGGCACTTTTACATTTGGTCTTCACGATGGCCTGCGAAGCAGGTCCTATCATCACACCTGACTTACAGAGGACAGAGGACACTGAAGGTGATGGCCTGGCCAGTCCATGCCTAGCTGTTTTCTTGAAAAAGTCCTACCCCTCTCCTGGGTCCCACCTCTGATGCCGCACAGACCACCAGGACGGGGCGGGGGGAGCCTGAGCCTCAGCAGAACTGTCCCTCTGCCCCGTGCACATCTCCTGGCTGCTGGCATGGAGGGCGCTTACCTTGGGGTAGACTGAAGCAGGGTGGGAGGGAACTGAGTCCACTTGAGACAGGTCTAGAGCCTGAGGGATGCGCCGGTTCTGCCCATCACTCCTCCTGGAAGTGAGGAGGAAGAGTCAGGTCAGAGAGAGCCCCAAGTGGGGAGATTTGGAATTCTTGGGGGAAGAGTCATCTCTGAGGTGAAGGGGGGTAGATGTCACAGAGGGTTCCCCAGGAAGAGGAGGAGGGAGGTAGAGGTGAAAGGGAGGGGGAGGGGAGAGGAAGAGAGAGGGGAGGGGGAGGAACAGGAGCAGGAGCAGGAGCAGAAGCAAGAGGAGGAGGAGGAGAAGGAGGAGGAGGAGGAGGGGCTTCCTGAGCAGGGCTGCCCAGAGCGGAGCCTCCTTCCAAAGATCAGAGGTGTGGACAGGTCTCTCCCCACAGAGCCTCTCTCCATGAGCCTTCAGCTGTGAGGATGTCCGCAGTGCATCCTGTAGACTGAGGCAGGGATGGTGAGGGTCGCTGCAGAGGGCCAAGACTTCTGGACAACCAGGGAGCCCAAGATTATGACTCCTCTGTGAACCTTTAGGGAGACAGCAGCCTTACAGCCAAGAGGCTCCCAAGCTACTGCTACTACTGATGACAGTGACTGCCACTCACAGGGCCCATGATGTGACAGGGCTTCACGGAGCCCTCTCTCCAGCCCGAGGGCACTGTCTCCTCACCACATTGGAATTCCCACTGTACAGATGAAGAGCTGGATGGACACAGAGGTCACACAGCTGGCCCTCAGCAGAGCTGGCACCTGCGCGGGACCTGCCTGGCTGCGACCTGGGCCCTGCCCACACTCACAGCCCTCCAGGAGCGATGGTGGGTCTGATGAGGGCGAAGCCAGTACCTGGCCCCTAGAAAGCCTGCCGAGACCACCCTCAGGTCAGGAGAGGAAGCGCCCCTTCTTCCCAGGATCCAGGCAGCCTGGGGCTGGGTGAGCAGGCCTGGCTTCCGCCGCTGCCGACGGCCACCCTGACGTGGCTGCACCTCCACCCGGCACGCATCTAGCAAGGCTGGTCCTGCGAGACTGAGTCACCCTCCAGAGGATCTTCAGCGGCCTGTGGCAGGCTTGAGTCAGGCAGTGGTGGGACGCCACGCCCCACAGAAACTTCCCAGGAAAGAGACGCCAAAGGAGTTCTCAGCCCCTCTTGGATGCCCCCAGTCAGAGGAACCAGCCACAGCCCCGCTTGGCGCCTCCAGCTCCCAGAGGTGCTGGCATCCTGAACAAAGGCAGTGCTACACTGGGCAGTGCTTGATCCAAAAGGACAGATCAGGTGGCGGTGGCATTCCAAGCCCATGGCATCAGTGCAGGTGGACAAGATACCCTTGGGCACTGACTGAAGATGTGAGCGTGAGTCTCAGCCTCAGTTTCCAAAAAATTCCTCAGAGCCTGGGCAGCCTGTAGGCATTCACTCAATGAATACTTTGATCCTTATTCGTTCACAATAAACTCTGGCTCCCCCAGTTAGCATTCCATTAAGGAGTTGTTGAATGAATGAGTGAAGGTTGGCAGTAGGGAGTCATCGAAAGTTTGTGAGTGAGGGAGTATCCTGAACATGGCTTCTTGAAAACTTCAAGATCCACTGACATGGAGAGAAACTGGAGATGGGGGACAGAGAGAGGCCCATGGAAATGTCCAGGTGAATTCCATGGGGACTCTTCAGACCCGTATGCCTGGACTAGGTCAAATATATTACACCCTCACGGCCATGCCAGAAGGTTGGTGTTATCATCTCCATCTTCACAGATGGAGAAAGTGAGGCTCAGAGATGTGAAGCCACTTCCCTAGCCAGTGGGGGACAGAACCTGAATTTAAAGTGCCAGTCCTTGAGGAAACATGGTCTGTGCCATGGATGGGGAGCAGAGGCTGTCCAGGGGCAAGAAGTCCCGGGGTTGAAGCCTGGGTGAGGTTGGGTACCCTTGGCCCTGATGTGGTTCTGGCTGCTGAGTGGTCAGCACCACCCTGGTCAGGCTGGGTGAGCAGTGTCCTCTGTCTTCCCCAGGTCCACTTTTCCACAGGCCTAGGAAGGCCTCTCAAGGCTCAGGGGCCCTGGGGGTCATGTGGGACCCCATCTCCAGCCTCCTGGCTCTCCAGTTCCTAATGGCCTGAGTTCTGTCCCTCCCAGGCAGTACCCAGGCAACACCACCTAAGAAGTCACTGCTGAGTCCGAAAGGGCAGGGGAAGGGCGGGGCTCCAGGACGGGGACAGAGGAGGAAATTCCACACTCAGCCCTGAAGGGCTACAAGAAGGACAGCGCTGAGGAGCCACTGCCTGCCCTGTGTGCGCACAGTCGTACCTCATCCTCACAGCCCCCCAAGGCACGTGCTAGGAGTCCACCTGCTTTACACATCAGGAAACTGAGGCTCAAAACAGTCACACAGGCCCAAGGTCACAAAGTTAATGAGGCGAAGCAGACATCTGAATCCCGGTCTGTGGACTCCAGAGCCAAGATCTCAGCTTTGCAAGGCCAACCCTGTGGACCAGCCACATGGAGCTGCCCCGCCCAGGTCAGCTGGGGGTAGTGGTCACAGTTCTGGTCACAAGGGTAATGGCAGCAGGCACTGCTTACTGCACTCCCTTGTACTGAACAATCACTTGCCACATCCTCAGTTTTCAAAGCAGGGAAACCGAGACACCAAGAGGTTAAGTAATTTATCCACGGTCACACAGTTAGTCTGCGGATTTGAACTCTTACCATGTAAGTGCAGCTGCCATGCCCTTAACACTGCCCTGCAGTGCTCCATGTGAACAGGAGCTGCTTCCGAAAACCTCTGAGGCAATGCCTCAACTCAGCCTCCCCCTGCCTCTGCTAGCCCACCCTGCAATCCCGCTGCCTCGCTCTGCAGACCGCCCCCACCTGGCCACTGTCTCCCCTCTTCCTGAACGTGAACCTCCATCCCCACCCTTTCTCTCCTAGTCCAACCTATCCTCTCCTGGTTGCTACCATTCCATTCACACAGGGGTCCCCTAAGTCTGTCCCTTCCCCGCTTCCTCCAAAACCTTCCTGACAATAGCAGAGCTCAGTTTAAACTGCTTTGCACTTCTTCCTCCACTTTTTCTTCCTGCAGCAAAAGGGAGGAGTCCAGCACACGCCAGGACAGGCCGCACTGTCCGCTCCCTGCCCCTACCATGCCCACAGTCACAGGTGCACAGCACTGTGGTTTGTACGGGCAGGGTCTCACTCCATCACTGTGGCGGCTTCTGGAGACCGGGCTTTATCAAGCTCTTACCCGGATGAGAAAACCAAGGCACGCAGAGGTTAAGTAACAAGGCCAAGGTCACACCAGGGCAAGGGCCGTGTTGAGGCTTGACTCCAGCCAGGGGGTTCCTGCCACTACGCACGTCCCATCTGCTCTCAACTCAGGCCCTCAGACTTGTCACTTGCTCTCTGCCCTCTGCGACCTCCCTATCACAACCCAGGTTCCACTGCCAGTGTCTTCCTTCGGTCCAGCGGTACTGCCCTGTCTGGTCTGGACACCTGCCCACCTCTGGCAGCAGTCGGAGAGGAGGTGACTCACCCAAGGTCACACAGGAAAGCCAAAGCCAACCTGGAACCTGGGCCAGGCACATTCTGGGGTCACCTCCAGCTGCCATGGCCTCGTGGCCACCAGCCAGCTGGCCCAGCTCCCCACCCTCCCGGAGCACCCTGCTTTTCCTGGGAAAGGGCAAGGTAGGGGTGAGGGGGCAGGGCCCGCTCCTGAGTGGGCTGGGCCAGGCAGAAACCGCTGCTGACAGATCCCAGGTTTCTTGGCAACTGTCACTGGGCCTCCTCCCCCTCCCTTATCTCTGCATCGAGGTAATAACAATAATCGCTCCTTCATGAGTGCAGCTCTTTGTACTTTTCAAAAGCTCTCCTTATCTGTTCTCTCCTGGGACTCTCACCGGAACTGGAGCGGGAGATAAGGCAGGCACTAGGATCCCCAATTCCCAGAAGGGCAAACTGAGGCTTGAAAGGTTAAACCATTACCTGGAGGTGACCAGCAAGGTGGGAAGCAGATCAGAGATGAGAACTCAAGGCTTCCACCAGGCCACATGAGGGCAGGAAACTTTAGGGGGCTTCACATTCGGCAACACAGCAGGGCCTGACCCTGCACGGCAGGGGAGATGGTTAGGGGATGCCAAGGGCAGGTGACCCATGGCTTCCTGGGGTGCGACCCACCTGTGAGCCAGCTGGAGGGCAGTGGGAGGGCCCTGTCTTTTCTCTCAGCTGCAAAGAGAGAGGGCAGGGGCCGTGAGGTACTGAGGAAGCCATTGCTGTGGTTCCTGTCATCCACCCACCCTCCTAGGAACCCAGCCTTCAGGTACCAGGAAGCCGGGCTGTCCTGTGTTAGCTCGCAGGCCACCCAGAAATGGCCACCCAGATGGACGTCCCCAGGTGCCCCCCCGCCCCCTCCCCCGATTTCAGACCTCTCTGCTCGTGTCCTGCCTCTCTAGGCTGCAGGGTCCTCCAAACCAGCCATGCTGCTCACCCGTGAAGCCTTTGCTGGGTCCCCTCTGCGGGAGGTCCCTTGCCTCCTTGTCTGCTCAGAAACATCCATGTTTTGAAATGCAATTTAACCAGCTGGAATGCTGGTACCAGAGCAGTGACCTGTTACCGGCAGGGCAGGAAGACTGTGACTGGGAGTGGGGTGGTGTGCGTTCCACCTCAGGGTGTCTACCCAGCATACTCAGGTGGTCTGGAGGACAGACAAGGGCCAGCCCGTGACAGACAGACAGGAAGGATCTGTGGGGGGCTATCCCAAGGCAGTGGTCTGAGGGGTTCAGGCAGCCTCGCCCTGGTCAGCAGAGGTCAGGTGCGTGAGTTCCAGATCCGGGTCCTTTAGGTTTCCCTGGTCTCACTGACCAGGGAGCCTCGGCTGGTAGTACATGGGCGGTCGGGACAGAAGGCACAGACGTCCAGGTGGGAAGGGGGTGAGGACGCTCCTACTCTCTGGCCCCAGGCTTGGGACAGCTGGAATCTCTAGCTGCTGGGTCTGAAGGGACTCTCCTGAAACCACTGCCAAGCACTGCCTAAGAACTGGCCTATCCTGGGGGTCACAGAGGCCCATCGCTTTCTGAGCTCACCCATCTGGCGCTGCCCTCCCCACGGCTGTCCCTACCGAGGTGCCAGGGAAGGTAGCCAGTGGTAGCCAGGTGAGCAGGTTTCCAAAGCGAGGCCCAGGCTCTCCTGCTGGCCTTGGCCAGGACAGAAGGGGATCTGTGGATGGTGGGGGAAGGGCCAGGAGCTATTTAGTTGAGCAGAAGGTGGCCGGTGGGGCTGGCAGTAGGCCCAGACACCCGGATCCCGGAGCTGGGCCAGGTGGTGGCCTGCTGAGCAAACACCCTGTTGGCACCCAGAGAGGAGGTCACAGGACGGCCCGCCCCAGAGCAACACCTGGGGACCAGGCCTGCTATCCACCCACCCAGCGGGCTGCCCCTCCCACCTCCCTCTGGATTCCGGTGGACAGCTCCTCCCCACACCTGGGCAGGGAGAAGGTGGGAAGCTGCAGGGACCTGGTCTTGAGGCCTCTTCCTGCTGCAGGGTAACACATCCGCTTGGCCAGCGCTGCACTCCAGTTTATAAACTGCCCAGCAGCCTCCCCAGAACCCAGGGCAGGTGCCGGGAACTGTGCTCTACAGCTCAAGCCCAGCTGTCCCCCACCTCCCATCCACTGAGACCCAGGACACTCAGGCCATGTCAGATCCCACTGATGGACCTGTCCTATGCTGCCCCCACCCTGAATTCAGCAACAAGGGCTGGCGCCCGTCACCTGCACACATGTGGCATCACAGCCCTGCACATTCTGCTCCTTCCCGGCCTCTGGCCTCCACAGCTGAGGTCTCTCTGTTCTGAGCGCCCCAAATTCCTTTGCTGTGTACTCACTCTGTCCGCCTGTGCCCCTGCCCCCATTCCTACGCTCATTCATTCTGAGCACGTGTCTTGGTGCCCACTCGGAGCCAGACAATGGTGCTGGGTGTCAGCATCAGAGCGGGGTGAACTGGATCTGCCCCCCTCAAAGCAGAGCGCCAGTGACACCCACCCAGGACTGCACCGTGCTGCACCAGCCCCATTAGGGCGGAAGCTTGCATTTGCCGCCTCCAGGGTGCAGGGCCAGGCTGGTAAGCACAAAGCCCTGCCGTCCTCGGTCAAGCCTAAGCCCCCGGAGAGGGATATAGTCACCATCTCCTAACTAAGACAATCAGGAGAGGTCCCGGCAGTGCCTCTAAGTCACATGCATGCAGGACTCAGTCACCATAATATCTCCAAGCCTCAGTTTCTCCTCTAGAAATCTGGTTTCAAATCAGATGATGCTAAGGTCAGCTCCAGCATCCCACAGAGGGTGAATGGGGGGACAGGAACTGGAAACTGGGTCCACTGAGGCCTGGATGAAAACAGAGCCCCAAAGAGGACTTTTCCCTGTGGAGGGACCTTGATCTCCTTCAGGTTGCTTCCCTCCCTTCTCTGAGCCTCGGTTTCATCATCTGCAAAATGAGGTAGCAAATCTCTACTCTCCAGGGTCGTCACAAGGAATAAATCACACGTTGTCTGTACAGTCTGCCTAGAGCTGAGTATACAGCTCCTGCCTGGAAAGGCAGCGTGGAGTCAGAGCACAGGCTTTGCAGCCTGTGTGTGAACCTTTACTCTGCCTCGGAGCAGCACTGTGACCTTGGACCAGTTACTTAACGTCTGTGAACCTCAGTTTCCTCATCTACA
Organism: Dolichotis patagonum; assembly: GCA_004027295.1. Classification (NCBI taxonomy): domain Eukaryota; kingdom Metazoa; phylum Chordata; class Mammalia; order Rodentia; family Caviidae; genus Dolichotis; species Dolichotis patagonum. The sequence goes on from PVJX010003752.1 coordinate 26,416, forward strand.
ACATGAGGGTAAAAGCCTGGGGACGCGGCTCAGTGACACAGCACTTGCCTAGCACGTGCTAGGCCCTGGGTCGAGTCCCCAGCACCACAAAGAGGGGTGGGGGGCAGCAGAAGCAGCCTAAGAAGGCTGTTGTGACAATTAATGAGTTCACACACGCAAAGTGCTCGATAAACATTAACCCGGCCTTCTCTTCTTCCTCTCTTCCTTCTTTGCGTCCTCTGAGGACCACTGAGGCAAGGCCCTTAGGGGAAGCTGTGAGAAGGCAGTGGAGCTTGACCCCAGGGACAGCCCCAGAGGCTGCCCAGGGAGAAGCCACTAGCTGGGTAGGGCACCACAATCCTGCCAAGCCAAGGCAGGGCCAGGGGACAAACTGCCAGGAAATCCTCTTTGCAGGGCTGTGGGGACCCAGTCACTGCAGCCACTCTTCAGGGGGCTGCCTGGCTGTGCCGAGCGCAGATGACTCTGAGCCGATCCCTCAGCCTGGCAGCTCCGTGGTGCAGGCTTTCTTTCCCACAGACACCGACACAGGAGCACAGATCCATGAACATGATCCCTGCAGCAGGGTTCCAAGGATCTGACTTCTAGGCCCCGCCCCTAGGCCCATTAAAAGGAGGCTGGTTAAACTCATCAAAGACCAAGCAAGCTGTGGAGTACTAGGCAGCCAGGACAAAGGAGGCCTTTCATCCTGATGGACGAAGGTATTGGAGGTATATTGTTAAGAGAAGAAAGCAACTCGTATACTACCAAAATCTCATTTGAAATGATAGCTGGTGTTCTGGTGCATGCCAACAATCCCAGCACTCAGGAGGCTGAGGCAGGAGGATCACCACAAGTTCTTTCTTTTCTTTTTTTTTTGGAACCGGGGATCGAACTCACGACCTCACACTTGCTAGGCAGGTGCTTAAGCCACTAAGCTAAATCCCTGGCCCAATCACCACAAGTTCAAGACCAGCCTGGGCTACATAGAGGAGCCTGTTTCCAAAACAAAACAAAACATCCCTCATATTAAATGACATATAGATGTTTTCGTGACATCTCTGAGAAGCAAGGTCTCTCAGAACTTCTGCTTTCTAAGACACGTAATTTTCTATATCATTTAAATTTTTATGATAAGAATTGATTTCTTCTTTTTTTTTGAGACAAGTTTCACTATGCAGTTCAGGCTGGTCTTGAAATCACTTTGTAGCTCAGGTTATCCTCGAACCTGCAGCAGTCCTCCTGCCTCAGCCTCCTGAGTGCTAGGATTATAGGCATGCACCCCCATGCCCAGCATAAAAACTTATTTTTGTAATCAAGAAATGGAAGATATTTTGGTAATCAAAAACCTGAAACAGGGCCAAGGATATAGCTCAATGGCATAAGGGCCTGTCTGCCAAGCGCGAGGTCATGAGTTCAATCCCTAGTTCAAAAAAACAAAACAAAACAAAAACCTGAAACAGCAAGGTATGGTGCCTGTATTCCCAGCACTGGGGGGGGGGGTAGGCAAAAGGATTACTGTGAGCTCAAGGGCAGCCTGGACTACATAATGAGTTCAAGATCAGCCTGCACTGCAGAGCAAGATGCTATCTCAAAAAAAGAAAAGAAAATCTAAAACAGCTGGGCATGATGGCACACGCCTGTAATCCCAGCACTTAGGAGGCTGAGGCAGGAAGATGGCCATGACTTTGTGGCCACCATGAGCTACATAGTGAGGTCAAGGCTGACCTGGACTACATAGCAAGACTCTGTCTCACACACACACACACACACACACACACACACACACACACACACACCCCACGACGAAAAACTTGAAGCAGTTGGGCAGGGAAGTATATGTCTCTAGTTCCAGTTATTGGGGAGGCTAAAGCAGGAGGATTTTGAGTTGTGATTCAACCTGGACCACTTAATGAGAGAGGTGCTGTCTCAAAAAAAAAAAAAATTAAAAGGTCTGTGGATCCAGCTCAATGTGAAGGCTCTGGGTTCAATTCCCAGTACCATAAAACTAAATAAAACTGCAAAACCTGCTATGGGGGTATACCTCAGTAATTCCAGTTACTCAGAAGGCTGAAGCAGGAGGATTGCTAGTTCAAGCACAGGCTGAGTAACTTCAAGAGACCCTGTCTCAAAATGAAAAAAATAAAAAAGGTCTAGGGATGTGTTCAGCTCTTCCTGGGTTTCATCCACTACCACAACAGCTCCCTCAAAAGCAGGCACAGTGATACACGTCTGTATTGCCAACTACTGGCGAGGCTGAGGCAGAAGGATTGCTTGAGCTTAGGAGGTTAAGACCAGACTGGGAAACTCAGAAAGACCTTGCCTCTTAAAAAAAATATCTAGCTGGGTATGGTAGCACATCCCTGTAATTCTAGCACTCAAGAGGCTGAGGCAGGAGCATCTTGAGTTCAAGGCCAGCCTGCACTGCATAGTGTGACCCTGTCTCAAAACAAAATAAAACAAGAACCCCATAGAAACAAAACACTGATCACATCCTATGACTCAGCTGAGTACCTGACTCCTTTACCTGTCCCAGTCACCTTGAGAGGGATGCACTGTTCACCCCCGATTCCAGGGGTGGGAAACTGAAACCAAAGGAAGCCAAACACCATGATCTACTCCTCCAGGCAGGAGTGACAAAGCCAGGCTGCCACCCAGCTCTGGCTGGTCTCAAAGTCCCCACACTGTCCCCTATAGTAGGCAGCCTACTCTCTGGGGCAGGGAAGAGGGCAGGCAGGACAGTGGCACAGGCAGGGGGCACAGGGCTGTGCACCGACCTCGGCTGGCCTGTCCTGGGAGCCAGGCTACCCAGGGCTAACCCGTGGGGAGCTGGGCTGTGCACCTCACTTGTGAATGCAAATTGAGGCTCCAGCTTGTGGCCCAGGCTGGGGGGTGCCCAGCCCCACTCCCAGCCCTGCCTCAGGGCCTCAGGGTCACAGGCAGGTAGCCCAGGCCAGCCCCTTCCCTGGAGCTGTAAATAACTTTCAACCAGATCAGCCTGTTTCAGAAGAATCTGGCCTTGAAGGTCACCTGTCACAGTCATGGGCACTATCTCTGTGACAGCCAGGAGAGATGTGGAAGCAGTGCCCCTGCGTGGGCCAGGGAACACACCTGGAAGTCCCACGACCCCGGGTCCCAGTCCTGACCATGCCAGGCTCTAGCCGTGCACCCTGGGTGCACCTCCCCCGGTCAGAGCCTCAGTCTCCTCCACCGTGAGGTGGTGCTGGTAATTCCTCCCTGCAGGCTGCTTCCACTGCAGAGTGCAATGACAGCACCAGCCGCCCCCGGACACATAGGGAGGAGGCTGGGGCTCTGCACGTGTGTGCTGGGTCATGTGGCCCCTGGGGCGGCATGCGGAGAGCCAGGGCCAGTCGCAGCTGGGCCCAGGGCTGTGCCCCTCAGAAGCACCAGGCAGTGGGTGGATGACACCTGTTAGAGTCAGCGCCTGGTTCCTGCAGCAGCTCTCCCTGGCGGTGCAACAGGGGGTGTGTGACTCCGTGGGTGACGACGTGCTGGGAGCCCTGCTAGAACGGAAGTGGATGTGGGAGCAAAAGCACTCGTGTCTGGGTGTGCGTGGGTTCGCGTGCAGCGTGTTTGGATCTGATCACGCCAGCCGCCTGCCTAATGGCTTTGCAGCGCGTGCAGGGTAAGGGTGCAGGGCTCACGTGGCCCATGAGGCCCCGTGTGTCTACCCATCCTGCCCCTCTCCCCCGCTTCATCCATGGCCTCCTGCCTCCCTCCCCAGCCTCCTTTCAGCTTCACCAACCCATCTGCTCCCTCCCACCTCCAGGCCTTTGCACACACCGTCTGTCTGCATCTGTCACACCTCCACCTGTCCCCAAGCACCTCACAGGCTGTCTGTCTTCTGTCTTTCCGGTGCCCCCACCCTCACCAGCTTTCCTAGAAGCCTGCCCTGGGCCCCCATGCACTTATCAGTTTGGTTTGCACATTTTATAGTGTGATCATCGGACCTCATTCAGTTTCTCCCTCTAGACCTGGGGCTCCCCTGGGGCAGGACTGGATCTGTTTTTAGTCAATATGCAGTTCTGGTCTGGCATCTGAACGCATGCATGTGTGTCTATGCTCAGGACAGAGCTGTGTGCACAGGATCAAGCCTTTGAGAGTGAGCAGCAGATGTATGGATGTGTGCATGCATGTGTGCGTGTGCATGTGCAAGAGGTCAGCTCATGGACAGGTGGGCTGGAAATAGCTGAGGGACTCTAGCGCCAGTGCCCAGGCCGGCTGGGGCCAAAGGCCTCGGTTCCCCAGTTCCCTCACTCTGCGCTCCCCCCACAACAAGCCCAGGAGCTCTGTGTCAGATGAAAGCACCCTTAGGGACACCAGGAAAGCCAGGTGGGCTCCAGACTGGCCGCCTGGCTCTCCCTACAGCGGGCTGCAGCCCTGCTGCTCCCCCAGCTCATGGGGGCCAGTTCCGCCTGCACAGCCAGCTCCCCAGTGCTGCCCACAGGCTCACAGGCTGTCCCAGGCCCCTGCCTCAGGTCCAGCCTCACTAGAAACACAGCACATCATAGCCTGTCCGAGCCCACCTTTCCGTTTATAGGTATTACGTGAGCTTCTGAGAAGCGTGTCAGCTCCAGGTCACCTGGGTCCCAAATGCTCCTCTGCTCCTGCAGCCTTCAGTCTGAAGCAGCTGCACTGGTGGCCTGGGGTGGGCCACTCAAAGCCCCTCCTCCCTAGGGCTCCCTCGCTGTGCCCACTGCACAGAGGAAGAAACTGAGGCCAGCAAGGTGAGGGCCTTCCCAAGGTCACCAGCCAGGACTTGGCACCCAGCTGCCAGGCTCTGGAGCCTGTGCGTTTCAGCCAGTGCCTGGTGCCACAGTGGGACATGTGCTCTGTGCCAGAGTCTCACCCCCTGCAGTCTCTTCCACCCTCTGCAGGGGACAACGATGATGACAATGGCAAAACCACAGGGGCCAGCACTCACTCTGTGCTAGGCTGGTTTTGTTTCATTCAACTCCCACATCAGCCTTCAAGGTGGCACACGCATCGCCTTCATCTTTCGGGTGAGGCACAGAAAAGATGCCCAATTGCCCACGGCAGGGCCAAGGCCCCAGGAGCTTGGACCGGCTCAGCGTCATGGAGCGTGTCCTGGAGTGTGGAGGAGAGCGTGGGGCAGGTTCAGGACCTGGTCTGCTGCCTTCACCTGCCAGGCTGAGCTCAGCCCACTGCCCACGGACCTGCACCGGTTGTGGGGCTCTTGCCTTCACTGGACCTCCCCCCTGGTCTCAGTGCCACTTGCCCCCACTGGGCCACCGCCTCCAAGAAGCCTCCCAAATTCCCAGGCATGGAAGGATGCCCTTCTTGCACAGCTCCTATCTCCCCAGTCAGCACTTGTCACCACCAAAGAATGACTCTCTTTACTACTCTCTACAGAGGACTCCATGACCGAGTGACCTTCTCTACTGTGTCCACCACCGCGGCCCTGTGCCCACACAGCCTCGGCCCTTAGACGTCCCCGCACTAATGCTCGTTGAATTAATTTGCTGAACAGACGTACAACTATTTGGGAAAGGCACCGAGGCTAGGAAAGGCCTTGCCTGGGTCTGCGAGGTTAGGAAAAACCATAGAGTGACACTCAGATGAATGAGTCCTCTCTCTCTCAGGAGGCAGTGAGCATGTCCTGAGGCCCACACAGGACTCACTGCATCCTAAGCCATCCTGATTCTATGGCCATGGACAATCTGAGGCTCAGAGAGGCAAAAGGGACCGGGTAAGGCACACAGCACATGAAGGAAAGGTGGGGTGAGTATTTGAACTCCAACCCACTTAAGTGAGGAACTCAGACTGTGAGCAAGACCAGCCAGGGCAGGACTCAGGGCAAGAGCTTGTTCTCCACGGCCAGGGGTGCTGTGCACAGCGAAGTGAGGCCTCGCTTCCCAAAGCCACACGGCACGAGTGGCACCCAGGACCAACACTGCCCGGAGTGGAGTTTCCTCATCCCTCAAATCTATAGCGAAGCTTTGGCGAGGGCGACTCTGTCTAGAGCTCATGCAGGAGCCCCTCACCCATGGGAGACAGGGAGGGACAATGACACGGGCTGTGGCTTCATGGCCAGCGACAGCCAGCTAAACAGAGGATGAAAGGCGAGAGGCAGCAGGGGCCAATGCTTGGCCTAGAAAGGGCGGATGTGGAGAGACGTGGTCGCCATGCTCACCTCCTGGAAGGAGGCTTGGGCCGCTGGCTCTGTGTGAGGAAGAGCACTGAGCCGCCCAGCGGGGCCACACCGGGGAGAGAACTTCCCGCCACGGCCCTGCACAGGGAGCCCAAGCGGCTCAGCTCAGTGTAGGATGAAGGGCACAAGAATCCTGCAAAGTCACTGAAAACGAAGAGACAGTTTTCTTGACTTCTTTTAAAGGGTCATGAGCAAAGTGGGAGGCTAGAATGGGAACCGGTTCATCTCTCAAAGATTTCTGGAGGTCCAAATCCTGCGAGATTTTTATAAAGCTGAGAGTCAGTCTGGGCTCAGTGGTTCTACATGTCAGTCACTGACATATCTAAACTCCTATGCTACCTGCAAGACTCCAGTCAATTTTGTCCTCTCCCCACTCTCCAAATCTACTTGTCTATCATCCTTCACTATAGACAGTGCATACTAAACTCATTTCTGCCTTGGGGTCTTTGCAGTGCTATTCCCTTTCTGGCATTCCTATCCCACACCCACCAGCTCTTCTCAGGGCTGGTTCCTGTCATTCTTCAAGTTTGGTCCAAATACTCCTTCTAAGAAGCCTTTGAGGACCCCCCCCCCCTTCCCAGCCATCCAGCACAGGCAGGCCAGGGGGACTGCTTAGGTTCAAACTGCAGCTTTGCCAACAGAGCTTGAGCAGGTCTTTCTGCCTCAGTTTCCTCAGGTCTTACTCAGGAATAACAACAGTACTAGCTTTGCAATGATGAAATTCACCCACGCGTGCAGAGGGCTTTGGAACTCAGCCTGGCTCACGAAGATTCTTCAGGAAGGACCTCTTCTTGCAAACATGCGACCTTGCCTTGAAACTCAGGCACCTACCTGAGCTCGGCTTTTGTCTACTGACTGAGAATCTGCCTCTGATCCCCAGTTTACAATTGAGGAAACTGAGGCTGAGAGGCGAAGATATTGCCAAAGCAAGATCTCTGGGGAGAGGGACTGGCCTGTCTCGCTGCCCACTGGCTCTGCAGTACTGAGAACCAAGCCTGCAGAAGGCAGTGGCCGCACCACAGTCCCACCCCCTCTCTGAGTGTTGCCAGGCTGGGTAACAATGAGCTGGGACCAGCATCCATGCCTTGGTCCCCAGAAGGACTCCCTCATTCTGGCTGGGCTGGGGCAACGTGGCACCTGCTGCCTTGGTATTTGCCAGGCAGGTCCCTGCCCAGGGGTGGCAGCAGGTGTGGGCTCAGGAGGCAGCTGCCAGCTCCCTGGTCTGTGCTCTGCCAGCTGCCTGCTGGGGGCCTGCCCACCAGATGTATAATAGATGAGGAGGCCCAGCAGTCCCTGCCTGCCTGGCATTTCAGAGTCTCTAATGAGGCCAGCCTCGTGCTTCCTGCAGCAGCACACAGCCCCCGGGGGCCTCTGCATGACCACCAGGAAGAGCCACCCAAGGACAGGGCCACCCACCCAAACCCACCACTCAGCCCAGCAGTGTCAAGGCTCAGATGCAGGCTGCCCTTGCTGACAGTGTTGCTTTACCAGGATGCCCCGGGGCTAGCTGCTCCCCACTCTGAGCCTCAGTTTCCTCATCTGTAAAATGGGGATGCGTAGGGATAGCATCTACTCTATAAGGCTGGTGTCTAGATGGAAAGAAACAGTTCTAGTGAAGCACTTGGCCCAGGGCCCAGGACCAGGAAGTGTCCCAGATAGGGGAGCAGTTGGTACTAATCCTGCCATGTGGGGATATGTCAGTGACCACATGGGCCCTCCCAGCTGTCCACATCAGACAGGAGAGTGACTGCTCCATTTGGGGCCATTCCAGGCCACATCATTTCCCCCCTCCCTTCCCCATAACTAAAACCACCCTGACTCCTGACCAAAACACAGTCATCAGCAAGGCAGAGATTCAAATCCAGCTCTCTCCAGCTGTGTGACTTCGGACCAGAGCCCTCACCGTGCTGTCTTGATTTGACCTCTCAGATGCGGACACTAAAGCCAACCTTCAGGGCTGAGGTCATGGCTCAGTGCCAAGGACACTACCCACACTTTGTCCTTGCCAGGTCCTGCCCCCTCCTCCCAGGCTCCCCAGTTTTAAGGCCAAAATCAGTTCTCCTATTCCAAGAGATATTCCCAGAAATCAATGCTCTGGGGACGTCCACCTTGCCACCTCACCTCCCCAGCTGAATCCACTCTAACTGTCCAGCCGCACTCTGGACTTGGGGTCCTTTAGAGCTGCAGCACCAGAACACTCACCAGTGCCACCCTTCCAGGGTGCCTCTCTCCCTCCCTGCGCTCCCCGCCTCTGAGCCCCCCCCGCGAAGATAAGCAGCTGAGGGGCAGGAGTGGGGGGCGCCAGCCTCACTACTCCTATGACCCAAGCCCCAACCTCTTAGCTCTTTGTGAAGAGGCAGCGGGTCAACTCACACCTCCTCCAGGGAGCTTCCTGGACTACTGACAGCTTCACCGCTCTGCTTCTGGAACACATTTGAGTCAACCCCACGAACAGCCATGAAGCATTTACTGGGTTCAGAAGCTCTGCAAAACCACGGAGGACAGAGGGAGGGAAGAGCGTGGCCTGGCCACAGGGAACTTGTGCCAAGTATCACGAGGTCAGGCCCCAGAGCATCCAAGCAGCCCCTGTTTCTCAGGCCGGGGAGTCAGCCTCATGTCTAGAGGGGATGTGGACACACCCCACGCCCCTTGGTTACCTCCCTGCAGTAGCCAATCCACAGACAGCCATGAGCATGAAGGAGGCCCAGAGAGGGGGAATGACCAGCCCAAGGCCACACAGCTGGAGAGCGGCAGAGGTGGATTCAGTTCCCATGAATCACACCTCCCCAGGAGTGAACCTTGCCATGCACATGGTGGCCAGCAGGGGGCATTCAAAGGTCTGGCAGGTATGTGGGTTCACGGAGGAGACAGCACATGGAGAGGAAGGGGACAGGGGCTGAGGGGCGCAGTGGACGGTGGCAAGGGGAGAGGGCAGGTGAATAAAAGCATGTGGACACACTGGTTGGGATTGGAGTCCCGTCACCCATTCAGGGCACAGAGGAGTGAGCTGCTACTGGACAGGGAGGTGGCAACAGGCCTTAAGTTGCAGGGAGACCGTCATTACTGGTCAGAAGAGCCACCATTTACTAAGCAATAAATAGACACCAGGCATGGGCTCAGGGCAGAACAATCGGCTTCCGGGTCGGGAAGGGAAGGCCTAGGGTTAGCACCTTGGACAGCAACCTGGGGGGGTGCTCAGAGCCAGGAATTGTGGGTAACAGGCAGGTCCAGGGGACTCCAGATTCTTATTTCACAGATGTGCACGGAGGCTCAGAGAGGGAAAGGGACTTACCCAAGGTCACACAGCTGCTCAGTTACTATCAGCCTTTAGTCCTTATCTCTAATTTGGTTTAGGGCTCCCTAGACTGGACCTCTGGGTCACCTCTCCAGCTCCAAGTCTCCCCTCAAGTGCAGCCCCTATTCAGACCCTTCCGATGGCCTGGAGGCCTTGGGATAAAGTGAAAGCAGGCTGTGCACACAGTCTGAAGGTCAAGGTTCAAACCCCAGCTCTGCGCTGTGTGGAGGAGTCACTTTCCCACTCTGTGCCTCACTGCAGTCACCTGTAGTTGGAGACAAGTATCCCTAGCTCAGAGGTGCGATGGTGCATGCCAAGCACCCAACAGCACCTAGCAGGCGCCTGACAGTATTACCAAGGTCCTTATAGGAAAGGGCAGTACCTCCCCCTCTGTCTCTATCTCCCCCACTCTGCCCCTGCTCTGGGCACAGCACACTGTCATGTGCGCAAGACAGACGCAGAGCAGCAGGGCACGGCCAGGAGATACAGCCCGGAACGGGAGAGCAGCGGTCCCCGGGCTGCACAGGGGGTGTCAGGCGTAAATGAAAGGGCTTGGCCTGGACACCCACGTGCTGCTGCCCCGGGTGTGGCTTCCCAGGGCCTCTGGTGGTGGAGGGGAGCCTTCCAGCAGTAGGGGGCACCACACGGTCCCCAGTCCCCAGGAAGCCCTCAGCAAGGCCAGGAAGCAGGAGCCGCTGGGGGTCTCTCCAGCAGCAGGTGAAGGGGCAGCAGGAGCTGCCAGCCAGGCCCATGTGACGCTGGTCCCAGGGAAGCCGAGGGTGCCTGCCTGCCGGGCACCATCGTCACGGTGAAGCCGAGGTGAGGATGCCCTCCGCTCACTCAAACACTGTGGCCCCTCCCCCTCCCCCACAGGCAGGGTGGCCCAGACACAGGAAAGGGGCTACAAGAGGGGGCCTGAGGGAGGGCTGTAGGTTTGGGGGTCAGAGAAAAGGCTAAAGGACCCCCTACCCAACCAGCAGCTGCCCTGAAGTGAGAAGGATGGGAAAAGAGAAAAAGGAAACTTTTTAGTGCAGGCCACCAGATCCATTGCCTCCTTGATTTTCAAACTTACACTCTATTAAAAGGCTCTGGTTTTTTAAGTACTGGGGACTGAACCTAGGAAGTACTGAGCTACATTCCCATTCCTTTGTACTTTTTTGTTTTATTTTTTATTTTGATTTATTTTGGGGGGGGTACGAGGGATTGAACTCATGACCTTGTGCTTACCAGGCAAGCACTTAAGCTGCTGAGCTAAATCCCTGGCTACTTTTTTATTTTGAGATAACAACTCAGTTAAGTTGCCTGGGCTGGCCTTAAACTTGCCATCCTCCTGCCTCAGCCTCTTGAGTAGGAGTAGCTGGGATTACAGCCTTGTCCACTACACCCAGCATTAAATGGGCATCTCAGTCTACATTTCACAGGTGAGAAAACAATTAGAGACGGCAATAAATCACCGAAGGCCACACAGGCAGCAGCGGTGCTAGGTTCTGCCTATGACTTATCTGACTCCATGGCTGAACTCCAGACAGAATCGACTGCTGAGAATGAGGTTTGCCACCCCCTGACCCAGAAAGGGGGGTGGGGGGGGCTGGTGGGGCCAGCCTGACATTACAGGAGGTGGGAGCGGGTAGAGGGTGTCCTCAGACCCTCCCGAGAGTCCCCAGTACTCACCACAGGCTCCTGCCAGGGGAAGAGGACCTGTCCACCCTGAAACACAGCAAGGGGCAGTCGTGAGGGGGCGCCCTCTCAGCATCTTGGCTCTGCCCTGCCCCCCAGAGGCCATAGCAGGTTCTGCAGTCACAGCCCCCTTGGCCACAGGGTCAGGAGAGGGACGGGGAAGGTGTGGGGGTCACAGGGTAAGGATTAGGGGTCGCAAGGTAGGCCTGGGACAGGTGGAGTAGGACAGTAGGGCCAGAGAAAGGCCTGGGTACAGGAGACTGGCTTGTGACAGGTAGGAAGGAGGCCACGCTCCTCTCCAAGCCCACGGCCACCTCAGTCCCTGAACTGGAGCTCACCCACAGCCACCCAGGGGGACAAATGCCTGGAAACTGGAAGAGACCCACAAGGAGCTCCCTAGCTACCCATCTCCTCACATGTGTCTCTGCACGCCCCCCCAAGAGCTCAGGGGTACCCCCAGAAGCTGTGTTGCCCCATTCCTAAGATCCAGCCTCCCGGGGACTGTGGACAGTGTTCCCTCCTGGAGTTTCACCCCCACTGCCCTCAAAAGGCACCTTGGAGTTGGGTGGATTGGGGGGCCTCTATCCTCATGACCAGCCAGGAGTCCAGCGGCTCCCAGCTGTTGACACAACAAACAACTCTTGCCTTCTGCCCCCAGGCAAGAAAGAAAGGAGGGAGCCAAGCCCTGGGCCAGCCAGAGGGCAGCTTTTGGGAGTAGGGCTGGGCGTCCTGGGATCAGCTGAGGAGAAAGGCTGGCTCTGCAGGCAAGAAAGTGGGGCTGAGGAGGCCAGGCTCCCCAAGGGCACACAACACACCTGGACTCCACTTCTGGCTGCCCCCTGTGTCAGCTGACAAGGAAGTTGGGCCCCGGGGCCAGGTTTCCCTCTCCATCTGACAGCCAACAAGTCCCCAGATAGGGAGGAAGCCCTCCTGTGTCCCACCCACTTGCCCCTCACTGGGATCCCTGGAGGTGGTGAGGTACCTTGGACACAAGGCTCACAGCCTAGAAAACCCTGACTGCACCCCAGCAACACGCAGGCCCGAGACCCAAGTTCTCCACACCCAAGCGCCCCGCTCCTCGGGCCAGGAGACACGGCTGATGAAGGTCATGCAGCCCTTGGGAGCCAGGAGAGGCCCTTGGGCCCAGGCTGTGTGTCCCAGCTTCTTTCCAATTTGCCAAACCTGTCCTAGGGCAAGAAGCCCCATCCCACCTCTGCATCCCCTAAGCAGGCAGGGAGAGACAGCGACCCTAGGATGCACCAGTGGCTACTCTGACCACTCCTCAGGCACTCAGGCCCAAGCGTCCAGCTGCCCAGGGAAGAGGGGCTCTGGGGCCTGAGGTCGGGTGGCCAGAGTGTGGGAGGGCACTGGCAGCTTCTAGGCACCCACCAGCTCCAGCGGCAGAGTGACGGCACCAGCAGAGCCTCACCTGACTGCCCGCTGGCACGGCACACCTATCCGTGCGCACGTGTACCTACACACGTACACACGAGCCGGTCTCCCTTGGGTCACACGCGTTAGCGGTCACGCTGTTAGTCACTTGCAAACTAACCCCACACAACACTCGCGTCCCCACACATGCACAAGGACACCTAACCGGGACACACAGGACACTCGCACAAACACACCCAGACCTGGCAACAACGTGCACCCGCGTGAAGTCACACTCCGGAGCCCCCTGCTCCAGTTGGGACCGCGCACCTACCCGCCGTAGGCGCCGAAGGTGAAGCTACGCCGCCGGCCGCTCATGGTGCCGCCGCCACCGGCCTCCCCGGCCCGCGCCCTCCCCGCGATCACCTCGGCAACGCGCGCCCCGCCCGCCGGCCAGGAAGTGGGCGCCCGCGGCCGCGGTCCAGCTGCCCAGCAGCGGCGCAGAAAGGGCCGCTTGTTCGCGCCGCCCTCCCCGGGCCAGCAGGCGGGGCTGCGCGGGGGCGACACCCTCTGCCGTGCCCCATGGGGCCACGGGGCTCCGTGGGATCCGTGCCTCATCACCCAGAGACGGGAAGCACCGCGGGCTGGGTCAAGAGTGTGGAACCCAGGGTCACGGTGGTCTGCACCACGCGCGGGGCACCTGGGAGCCCTCATCTGCCAGATGAGCCTCGGCCTGGCCGCCTCCTAAAGCCCCGACGATGAGGAGCAGAGTTAAGGCAGCGCTGGGCCCAGGCCTGGTCACACAGCGAAGGCCCAGTGTGTGCCAGCGCTGCGAGCCCCGTGCAGGGGCACAGGCTCTGCTCTTCAGGCCAACGAATGCTCCAAGGGGAGAGCAGAGGCTCCGGCGGCCCTGCTGGTGCCCACTGTCACCCCAGTGTGCCACCGCAGCCCAGGCCCTTCCTGGAAACGCCTCTCCCCCAGGGCTCTGGAGAGGAGGCTGAGCAAAGGGGAAGTCGGAAAACATCCCAGCCACCACCTCCCCTAAACTGGGGACTGAACTCCGGGCCTTTGCACTGAGCTGCATCCTCGGTCCTTTTATTTTTTATTTTGAGACACCGCCTCACTAAGTTGCTAAATTGCCCAGAACTTTCGACCTCCCTGCCTCAGCCTCCCAGAATGCTAGGATTACAGGCTTGTGCCACAAGCTCTCTTGAAAATTCCCCAGCTCAGGGTCCTTCACAGAGCCGCCTTTGGAAGGGGAACTGGCTGAGTTGTAAAGCCAGTCACTCATTCATTCACTCAACAAACACTCTAAGTCGCTCCTCTGTACACAGTTAGCGCAGACTCCAGGTCTATTGCCCTGACCCACTTGGAGACATGTCAGCAAACTGGGGGCACTGGCTCTGCCCCAGGACTCCTCCCCATAGAGGGAGAGATGGTTCCCCCACCTCTGCACCCGGGGGACCTGCCAGAGCCCTGAGGGTTTCTACCGGGCTTTTGGAAGGATCTGCGGGGAATAGAGGCAGTGGGGGCCAGAGAGGGAGGACAACCAAGGGCACAAGAATCAAGGGGCAGGGATCCTTCAGAAGCCTTCCAGGAACAGGGCCAGAGTTTGTTCAGTGCCAACCCTCCCCAGGAAGTGACTGCTGGGGGACAACATGCCTCAGGGTGGGGCCGGCGCAGGTGGTGCTAAAAACAGACTTTCGCTCGCTGCCCACAATGACTTCTCTCTTGAGGGCCACCCCGGACACCCTCTGCTCCCACCAAAGATCCCACCCCACTTCTCTGCACTCCATGTGCCAAGTAACCTCCAAAGCAGGGCCAGGCTAGTCCTTACCCTAGAGACCCACCTGCCTCAGCTTGTGTCCCTCAGAGGCTCTCTGGCTTTCCCTGGGCAGGGTACCCTGGAGCCAGGGCTGGGCTGCAGACCCTGGGTGGAGGGATGCTGGGTGTGGGAGACCCACTCTGCACAGGGAAGCTCGGGTTGGGGGGCTATTGAGGAGGAGGCTCTGGCAGCACCAGGCCACCTAAGGAGGAGGAGGAAATCTTTCCTACCTTTCCTCCTTCCCTTCCTCCCTGGGGGCGGGATGCAACAGAAACCAGGAGCGAGGCCTGGCCGCAGAAGGTGTACACAGTCCTGGCAGGACCCCCCGGGACTCCAGCCCCTCTCGGGCTTGGAGCTCAGCCTTGCGAGTCTCATTTCAGGGTGAATGCTTCCTGAGTGGACTCTGTGTGCCCAGTTGGCAGGGCAGCCAAGGAGCTTGCACCATGCCAAGTTTCCCAGCAGAGCCTGGCCCCCTGGAGGCCCTGCTGGTGCTGGGACAGTGGGCCCTTGAGAAGGGCCATGGGGGCTGCAGGGTTCTCACCAAAGACAAAGAGCCCAGTGTGGGGTCCGGCCTCTGGACTCTGACCAGCTGCAGCTGCCTCCTTGGCGAGGGTGGGGGTGGGGTGGCTAGTGGGGGTCATGTTGCCCGGGCCAGAGATGCAGTGGGACACTCCCTGGCTGATTCCTGACCCCTCACACAACAGCAGAATGCAAACACGCCTCCTTAACCTGAAAGATCATCTCTCGCTCTTCGGGGGATGGCATCTGGTGGCACTGAGAGTTGTGCGGCATTTGACATCTGTCACAGGCTTTTCTCAAGAGCAGCATGAACAAAACCAGGCTGTGTGAATGCCCGGCAACAGACATGTTTGCCTTTTATAACAAGGAAGTGGGGAACCCACCCCACTTCCCTTTGGGAAGGCACCCAAATCCATACACGCTGCGTGCCCAGGCCCCCTCCGAGGGGGTTCAGGCCGTGAGACCTAAAGGTCTTAGGAGACTGTCTAAAACAAGGAACGATGCTGGCGAGGCCGAGGGTGGCTCCATGTGTGCCACGTGTGTCCACGACGGGACCAAGAATGCTTTCCTCAAAAAGTGTCAAAGGCACAAGGACAAAATCAGACAGCTAAGGCTTTGTTTTGTTTTTTGAGCAATAAAAGACCAAAAGTGAGAAGTAGGAGGAGACGGCAGAGAAGAAGAATTAATTTACACTCTGCATCACAGCACGTGTGTCCTAAGATGAATGGCCAAGGACAGGGGACAGTGAGGCATGCGCCTCTATCTTCTCCCTTCCCTGGGTTCCCATCCCAGCTCTCCTACTTGTCAGCTGCGTTACTTAATCTTTCCATGTCTCAGTTTCTTCATCTGCAAAGTGGGGTGGATGCTGCAGATATCAGTACCTACTTCAGAGGGTTTTGCCAAGGGTTAAACAAATTGCTAATTATATTAGAAAGCATTTAGAACAGAACCTGGCACTCAGCATGTTTTTGTTAAATAAAACCTTTGCTGCAGCATCATTTGCAGTAGGCTTAACTCTGTGCAACTGCCACTCCTGTCAGGCTAGCAAAGACTTACTGATAATTATTCCAAAACACATTAAACGGCCATGGAGGGGGGAAGTTGATAAATAAGTTATATCCCATTTACACCATGAGCAGGTGGAAAGAATGGGGTAGATCTGTACGTGAGCATGTGAAACAACCTGCAAGACAGACAGGCAGGCAGAAAGACAGACAGATGGGCACACATACACACACCAGCTAATAACGGACTGGTCCTGAAGTGGTTCTGTTCTTCCTAGCTTTGTGACCATAAACCATTAGTCCTGCAGTGGTATCACCTCCACCAGCCCATGATTTGGGGGAGCGCAGGGCTGCCCATTCAGGCTGTGTGCACGCACACACACTGGCCTGGAAGTCATTTTCATCTTTAGGGGCATGGTAGAGCCTTCTTTTTCCTTTGCTTCCAGCCTCTCACCTAGAAAACCGAGCAGCTGATCCTCTGGGGTCCAAGCCTTGCTTTGGGAGGGCTTTGCCCTCTCTGGGCCTCTTAGATTTGCTCAAACATGTGCCACACTGGGAATAGGAGAGAAGGGAGCAGGGGCGGAGGGTTACAGAGCTCCCTTTCCAAGCTCACCTTGCACTGAACTCTGGGAGTTCCACCCACGTGCCTCCAGCTCCCCCTTCCCAACCTCAGCAGGAAAAAGGCACGGCAGAGGGAGGGGCAGCCCTGGAAAGAGCTTGGGCCTGGGCTCCAGATGCCGCTGGTGAGGTTGACTTGCCCCAGGGTCCCAGACACCTCCTCCCCTCCTGAGTCACTCCCACCCAGGATGTCAGCCTGGGGTCTCCTGAGCAGAAGACAGGGCTGTCCTGGACTTCCTGCAGGCCCTGTTGGCTTTGCACTAATTGTTTTTCCTCTCTGGGCCTCAGTTTGCTCATCTGTTAAACACCCACTCTCACTTTGCTGGGTTAAAGACATAACAATGGAAAAATGTGTTTGTCTTGAGAGAATTCCACTGGCTCATATAACATAATTATCTACTTAGCCCATGGCTTTGCTCTCCACACCAGACCCACTCAGCCTCAGGGGCTGCAAACTTTGAGCTCCTGGAGAAGTTTCCTAGGGGTGTGTGTGGGGGATCCCCAGGCCCTGGGAGAGGAGGGAGGAGTGGGTGTGACTTGGCTCGAATTCCTCCCTAAGCAGCTGCCCAGTGGGCTACCAGTCTAGTCGTCCACTGCTCTGGTTGAGATCCCATCCCATTCAGTGGGCTCCTGAGACTCTGCATATTGAAAGTGTCCTCTCAGGGACTGGAACAATCTGGCCTTCCCAGAATACACTCAGGACTCTGCCACTGAGGTTGTTTCTCTGGTCCCACATTGACTATGTAACTCAAGGGTCCCTGGGAGCAAAGCCCTTCAGGAGATGCAGACACATACATATGCTTGCCCTTCCTTGCTTCTTTCCTCCTTCCCTCTCTCCCTCCCTTCCTTTCATCCATCCATCCATCCATCCATCCATCATTCAACAAATATGTACTGAGCAACTACCGTGTGCCGGCATTGCTTGCACTGGTCACAACAGGACCAAGACCCAAGGTCTCTGGTGGACCTGCATGCTACATGTTTTCTGCAGGCACACACGCACTTGCCCTCCCACAGTGTATGTGCACAGGGATATCTATCTCAGGCCTAGAGTGACATCAGGATGAAATGTGCCCCGACATGCCCCCGTGAATGTCAGCCCCATCCTGCAAACCCACGCACATGCATGTAAAAAGATCAGAGGTTCACAGCCACAAACCCCAAACCAGTGCATGTTCACCCACAAACTATGGATGGGTTTGTGTCAACACACCAAAGATCCAGGCACAGAAAGCACAGGTCCTTACTCCCAATCATAGTACATACTACATTCATACAACGTGCCACAGACACAGGTGTACCCAAATTGCATATCACCAATAATACAGACTGTCCAGGCTACTGTGAAGAAGTAGAGCAGGAGATGGGATGGTCTCTGGAGATCAGAGAGGTGCAACTGTCACATCCCCCAGGGAGCAAAGAGGGAGAGCTAAGGGCCATCTCATACATCACAGGCTGGGGTCCAGCCAACCTGCCCCTCTGGGAGGGCATGACCCTGCTGGCTATGTTCAGGAGAGCTGGACAGAGCTGTGAGGGATGCAGCTGGGATTGCTGCCCAGAGCTCATGTAGAGAAGCCAGGCTGACCCAGGAGACCTGGGTATGGTCCCTGGTCCTGCCAGCCACTTGCTGCGTTTCCTAGTACAAGCCCCTCCCCACTTCTGGGGTCTGTTGGTCCATGTATAAGCTCCCTAAGATATTCCCCTCCCCCTTAGCCAGCGCTTCCTTGACTCCCTGAGCCCCCTTCATCCCACAGAGCCCCTACCTTGGCAGAAGCTTGGTCCCCTGGAAGACATGAGGAAAATACATAAGGGTGATTTTCATCCTCAACAGTTACACTGGGTCCCCTCTTTTTTCTTTTCTTTTCTTTTTTTCTTTCTTTTTTCGTTTTCCTTTCCTTTTTTTTTTTTTTTTTAATACAGGGGACTGAGCCCAGAGCCCTTTGATTTCTAGCCTTTTTTACTTTTTCACTTTAAGACAGGATTTAAGTCACCAAGCTGCTGAGGCTGAGCTTGAACTGTCGATCCTCCTGCCTCAGCCTTCCAGAGTGCAGGGATTACAGATGTACAGATGCTCAGCTACCACTGTTAACTAAAGGGTGAGAGGCAGGAAAGATATGCCAGGAAGGGCGCATCGGCCGTTCTCTAGCCCCTCTCCTGAGTGAGAAGGCTGGTTATGCCATCCTAGAACCTAGCCGGTTTGAATATCTTTCGGTATGGCTTAAATTCACTTGAGCTGGAGGTCAGGTACACTGTGGGATTTTCTGTTCTTAAGTCTAATGTATTTCGTACATCGGTGCAAGCATTTAGTGACTTCACTGACTCCAGAGGACTTTTCGTTTTCCTTACAGCAGTATATCACTGGGTTTTGAAATTACGTATGTAGTTAGGCGTACTTATGTAGGAACGTTGCAAATAAAGGATGTTTTATAAAATGTGTTCTAAAACGAGCCTGGGAGTCCGAGGCGATTCCTGGCGCCCTCAACTGGTCATTATAAGAACTGCAGGCCAGAGCCCGGTGAGCTCCAGGACCAGGGACAGCGCCCCAGACGCCTCTCCAGCCAAGGGTGGGGACCCCAGCTGTCCGAGGAAGTGCCCCGCGTTCCCAGACGCGCGCTTGCATTCTACTCCTTCCCCCCTCTCCGTGCGAAGGCGCCCCAGAGCCCGTCCTCTCCCGCCCCCCGGCGCCGCCCGCCGCGCCTCTGCAGGCCCACAATGGCGCGCACACCTGCGCGCCTTCCACAATGGCAGCACCTGCGCGGCCGCCACCGCGTTCTCTCCGCCCCGCTCCCACCGCGCGGCCGCCCCTACTGAGCCGATCAGAGCCGCACCCACGCGCCCGGGGACCTCTGTGAGGGACCTCTGCAGCCTCGTGAGGCCGATCTTGCAAGAGCTGTATGTCTACCATGACTGATGGGGAAACTGAGGCCAGCAAACTGCAGCTCCGGCTCCCTGGAAGCTCAAGCCCTCAGTCTGCATCACGCATCACACATATTCCAGCTCTGGAACAACAGCAGCCACTGGCTCCCGAGGCCCTGTGCCGAGCACTTTCATTCAGACCCGAGGCCCCCGTGTAAATTAGGCTCCATCGTCCCTCCCATTTCACAGATCGGGAAACTGGGATCCCCAAGGGCTGCGTGGCTTGCCCAAGGGTCAGTGGGGATACAGATGGCTGCAAAGACCCTCTGAGACCTTCCACGAACTTCAAACCACAGGCGCTACCCTGCTTTGGCATCCTCAAAGGCTGAGGCAGGGCGCGGGGGTGGGGGGCATGTCTCCCACAGAGGACACGTGGTCTCCCTCAGCCCCCCAAGCTGTAGCCCTGAAAGGGACCTCCCCAAGACACACAGTGAGTGCCTAACAGATCCTTGCTGCTTTGGCAAATACCCTGCCTTCCAGGAACCAGCACTGTACAAGCGTAACCACACAGCCTGGGCGCAAAGCCCGACACAGAGCAGGGCAGAGTGGGCAGTGGGCAGCAGCACAGTTGAGCGCTCAGCAGAGCCAGGATCCACCTCTTGCTGCTAGAAAATGGGGAAACACTAGCTCTGAGCTCGCAGGCTGACAGTGTTAACTGAGGTGGTGCCCTGGACAATTTAGCAGGGCACCTTGTGACCACGAAGGACTCTCATGGTGCTGGCTATTAATACAGTGGGCGGCATAGTCATTTTTGAGGTGAAGGAGGCTGGGAGCCCTGCTGAGTCATGCCCTGGTTTCCTCCCAGGGGTAAATCAGGTCCATGTGAGCACACAGGAGGGCAGAGGCTGGGTGACACTAGGAGGAAGAGGCGGCAGCAGCAGAGCATCTAGGAATATCTGGAAAGCCCCCGTGCACTGCCTAATCTTTGCAAGTCTCATCATTATAAGCACTCAGCAAAAGTCCAATGAATGAATGGATGGATGATGCAGTAGATCAGCTATGGACAAAAAAGAAAAAAAAACCCACCTCATTTTGTTCCTGTTGTAACACACAGAGGGCCTGGCATTGGCATGGGTTGGGAAGGGATCTGTGTTTGAACCCCCAACACCTCCTGGCTGATGACTTAGGGCCATTTTCTTTCTCCTCTCCCTCTTGTTTTTTGGTACCAGGAATCCACTCAGGACCTTGTGACTGCCAGGCAGGCACTTGTGCCACGGACTTATATTCCTGGCCCTTTTTCTTCTATTTGAGACAGAGTCTCACTATGTAATCCAGGTTAGTCTTGAAATCACTATGGAGCCCAGGCTGACCTCGAACTCATGGTGATCCTCTTGCCTCAGCCTCCTGAGTGCTGGGATTACAGGTGTGCACCACTGCTATGACTGGGCTGTTTTTATAACCTCTCAAAGCCTCAGTAAAAGGGATGATAATGATAGCAACTACACTCGCCTCCATAGGGCTGTCTTTAGGGTTCAGAGTAAAGTGAGCCACATTGCCATAAGAGGCATCAGTACACAGGGAGTGTCTTTAATACTCTTACTTGGGCACCATGTGCTGGTGCAGCCACAAGTGGGGTCAGCTGAGCCCTAAGCCCAGGTCCACACTGGCTCCAGTGTGACTGTGGCAGATCCCTGCTCCTCTGGGGTGCCGGTCCCCCTTCTATCCAAGAGTCCTTCTTGCTCTGATTTTCTGGGGCAGCCAGTGCTCATGGATTCAGCAGGCAGAGGAGCCTGCTGGGAAGGGCTGTGGCCATCCTCCCTCCCGCAGCAGGCCCTGAAGCTCCCAGATCACTCTCCCCATGGCCTGTCCCTGGGCCCAGCACCCCAGGCTGGGACAGGGCAAGGAGATGCATGGAGATTTGGCAGAGGCTCCTGCTGACCTGGACTTCTCCTCCCTCTCTGTCTATGTGAACTCCCAACTTGGAAACCGGAGAATCCTCAGCATCAGAGCTGGAGCGGAGCCCGCAGAGATCAGCTGGTCCAACCCCCTCATTTTACAGATAATAATTATTATGATTACGCCCGGTGGTAGAGATGCACAGAGGGCTTTCACATCTGGGTTGCCTCTGCATGCTGGAGCCCTTCGGGCTGGCAGGACTCCGGTGGTGGTTGTAAATGCTCCCCCTTCTGTAGCAGAGGAAACCAAGGTTCAGACAGAGACCTTGAGGTGCGGAGCAGACCTTGATGCTGGGCCCCAAACCCTGGTCCTTTCCCCTAGGCCTCTCAAACCCCACCTGATGTGGCTGTGGAGCTGCACTGTGTGGCTGGTTCTGAGGGGTCCGAGTGAGGACAGACGCAGTTCTGGGAAGCCCAGTGACACCCACCCCGTCACAGGAACACGATCCCCACTCCTTCTTCACACTGGCAGCGACAGACTGATGAGCAGAGCCGATGGGCAGAGCCCCGGGCACCCTGGAGCAGCCCAGCTCCCATGGCCACAGCGACCCCACCCAGAACTGCTCCTGCTTCCTTGGGAGTGGCCTGTCCATCTGCATGGCACCCTGCCCTCTCCACCTCACTCTGCATGCTGCAGCCAATGTGGCTAAAAGTGGAGCCCCACACCCTTCATTCAGTCTCAGCCCAGCCCCTCGCCAGCTGGGGGACCTTGGGCAGGCTATGCAACCTCTCTGAGCTGCTCATGAGCTGCTCTGCAGAATAATGAGATGGATCCTCAACAAGCACTCACACAGAGCTCATGACAATCTTAAGTGCTCAACTAACGTCCCACTGCACCCTATTGCTCAGGCCCCATTAGTCTTCTCTCTGCACCAGACTTTCAGCTGTGCAGGTGCCACCCTGATGACACAGGCAGGCCCGACAGAGCAGGTTAGGGCAAGGGCAGGCACCCAGTGTCTCTGCCCTTTAGTGGGCCACAGTGGCCTGCAGCTCTTCAGCCAGGGGGCTGTGGCCTGGGACAGGCAAGGTCTCTATCCTGGGGGCTCTGCCAGTTTGCTCTGTGGCACCTCTGCTTGCTACCTGGGCTGGTACAACTTTGCCAGGGGAAGGTGACCTTTTCTGGACCTCCGAGGTGGGAGAGGAGGCAGCAGGGCTAGAGACCCCGGCATGGCAGGCCCTGGTAGGTCCATCACACTGCCCACTTTGAGAATGGAGAAGACACCAACGTCACCCTGCCTCAGTCACCTCCACCCTGCCCCTGGAGCCCTGACACAAGGAGAGGGCCATGGGGAGGGATTTCTTCTACTTGGGAGGGGGACCCAAAGCTCAGGAACGCAGAATACAGCTGGGAACCCGGCTCTGCCTCCACCTTTCCTCTGCTCCCCTCACAGCCTTCTGGGCAAGCATGTGGCTCCTATGGCCTCCTATGGCTTAGGATCCTGATCCTTACTGCTGCCCTCCCAGCATCTGGCTAGCAGCCCCAGGTCTCAGGGGAGCCTGGGAAACAGGTAGCTGCAAGAAACACCTCAAATCCCCCAGAGGCCAGCGCACCTGGGGCTCCCACAACACAGCCATGGGCTCCGGCTCAGTGCAGCCGTACTGCAAAAGGGGCAGTGGCACCCACCCATGCCATAGAGGGACAGGGAGGCTCAGAGGCTGGGCCATGCCCCGAAGCTGGTGGGACAGGGCCAGAAGGTGACACGAGGTCCTGATTTGCTATGCAAGTGGCAGCCTGGCTCCACTCACTCACAGCAACCTGGTTCCCAAATGGGGTGGTGCCTAGGTTCTCCCACAGGCCCCAGGGATGGGAGATGGCAGGGCCTCCCCTTGGCACATGCAGACAAGATGAGGTCCAGGGAGACAGGCACTGGGCCATTCTCCCTACCCAGAAGAGCAGAGCAGAGCACTGTGCCAGGCTGCTCCTTGTCCTGGCCAATGGGCCTAGTCAGAGACCCCCCAAGTCTGCTGCAGAGCCCCCCAAGGCTCAGCTGGCCCCTCTGATGGGTCCCTCAGTGACTTCAGGGACAATGCAAACTCCTCAGCCTGGCATCACTGATTCAACTGATTCAACTCATCCCTACCCTAGCCTTCACTGACACCAAACCAATGTCCTCCTGTGTGAAGCCACACAGCCTCTGCCCGTGCTGCAGCAGGTCACATCGCCAGGAATGCCTCACTCCTCACGGTGCAACTCATGATCCTACTAACGCCCACACTGCCATCTACCCAACACTACTCTGTGCTAGGCAGTGACTCCAGGGAGAAAACTGCCCAACAGCCAATTGCCCTGGTAATGGAAAAAATTCCCACTACCCTAAATCACTGAAGAAAAGGTTTATTTTTTTGTCCTTACTATAAAGAAAATTTTGAGGTCTTTAAAAAAAGACTTTTTTCCAGATTGTTCTGGTGTTTGTTTTTCCTTCTGTGCATTAAGAATGACTTGTATGAAGCCACACAGCAGGCTGGACTCGGATTCCTGACAAGTCCCAGCCAAAGTCCTGTAAGACCCAGACAGCTCTGTCTCAGGAGGAGGCAGGAGGACCACAAGTTTGAGGCCAGCTGGGGCAACTTAGCAAGACATTCTGTCAAAATAAAATTTAAAGATCTGGGAATGTAGCTCGGTGTTAAGAGTACTTTGCTTAGCAGGCACAAAGTCCTAGGTTTGATTCCTGATACTGCAAAAAAGAAAAAAAAAGAAAAAGAAAGAAAAGAAAAGGATCCAGACAGACACCCATGACGAGCTGGGCACTGCCTTAGGTATTACCTACATTAGCCGCTACCTAACCCAGTGCTGGAGACTGAAATACCCAGGGCCTTGCATACACTAGGCAGGGGCTCTACCACTAAGCCACGCTCCCTGCCCTATTTCATTCTTTTTAATCCTCTAAACAAAGGTATCCGAAGCTAGACATGGGGTTGCATGCCTGTAACCCCAGCACCCTGGGATTCTGTAAGGCTGAGGCTGGAGCAAGTTCAAACCCAACCTGGGCAACTTAGTGACTTAGTAAGATCCTGTCTCAAAATACATTTTTAAAAATTTTAAAGGACTAAGCACATAGCTCACTATGCCAGGCTTGGGTTCAACCCCCAGAACAAAAACAAAAACAATCTCCCCGGTAGGTAGTGTGAGCCTCACTTTGTAGATAAAGAAACAGGCTCAGGGAGATGCAATAACCTGGCTCAAGTTCTACAGCTGGTCAGGGGCAAAGTCAGAACTTGACTCGGGTCTGCTCCCTCCCATAGGGGGCCCTGTAGCGGGCAGGTAGCCTCACTTCGGCAGAGTCACCAGACCTCTCCCAGCCTCACCTCCTCATCTGAGATGCAACCACAGTAACACATACCACAGTGGCAGGGGAGAAAGAATGCCACTCCCAGCAACCCCTGTGCCCACCGCCTGTCAGTCTTGGGGACACATGATGCACTCATGACATGTTTGGTGAGTGCTGCTGGCACTGTTGGCACACAGCAGGGAGGTCGTATGTTTGTTTCCTTTCTTCCCATTGGGCGCCCTGTCTAGAGGTGTCTCCCCACCAGCACCCTTCTCCCTCTCCTCCCTTTCTTCTCTCTGAGTCATTGTTTGCAAGTGCCAGTCTTTAGCCCTAAAAATAGAGCACATTTCGAGGCATAAAAACATCCACAGTCTTGGGAGGCTGAGGCAGGAGGATCACCATGAGTTCCAGGCCTATGCAGTGAGCTCAAAGTCAGCCAGCCTGAACTACATAGCGAGACCCTGCCTCAAAAAACCAAAATGTCCACAGATGAAAACTATAACTGCTGGGTGTAGTGGTACTTGCCTGTAACCCGAACACTCAGGAGACTGAGGCAGGATTGCTGTGAGTTCAAGGCTAGCCTGGGCTACACAGTGAGACCCTGTCTCAAAAAAAAAAAATCTGTAACTGCAGCCTGTGCCCTCGGGTCACCCACAGTAGCCAACCCAGAAGGACCCAGGCTGGGAACCCCTGCTGGACCTTGGGTGGACTAGAGTTTCTAGGCTATAAGATGCCTCAGCAGGGACCCCTCGTACCCCACACTGCTCAGCTGGGCCAACCTTCCTTTCCTTATTGGCACAGGGCTGTCACCTCACACCTCTGTCTTTCTTCACTCCCAGCTGAGCTGAGCTGGATCCAGAGAGAGAAAATTATTTGCCTGAGCCACACAGCCAGCGAGAGTCAGGGCCAGGCTTGGGCTGAGAATCAGCACTCTGGCCAACCTGGGATGAGGGCCAAGGGCACAGGTGGAAGCCAGAAGCTGGAGCCCTTCTCTGCCCCTGACTTGGCATCAGTCTGCTCTGGAGCCTCACTGAAGCCCATGGAAGCACTTCAGGGTAGCGACTTTCCAGCGGTACGAATGTCTGAGAGGTACAGCCCAGGTGCCGGGCTCCAGCCTGGCAGAGGTTCTGCCATGTGAGGAGGTGAGCAGACGAGTCCAAGGGATCCCTTCCATTCACAACATCTGGCCCCAGCCTTGCTGGGAGGGCAGAAACTAGGGCTTGGCCAGGTATCTGGCAAAAGCAGCAAAGGAAAGAGAACCCAGGGCTGTGTGGAGCTTGTGCTGGGGAGGGACCTGCGAACAGCACCTGCAGGGGCAGCCGGGACAGAGATTTAGTGACCACCCTGCAAATGCATGGGGGTCAAGGGGGAGCAGGAGGGCAGGGTCTTTTGGGGAAGAAGCACCAGGCAGCTGTCCAGTGAGGTCCAGTTGGCCACACCGGGGTCACATGGAGGCAGAAAGTGAGGCTTTTTTGGGGTTGCCCGCAGAGGCTTCTGCCACACCCTGGGGTGCTGAGGCACTAGCATCCCACGCGCAGGAAGCTGACGCAATGCCTGCGTGCATGCACCCAAGGTGGCCTGAGTGTGGGTGGGCATATGGCGTGGCTGCCAGGTTGGCAGAGGTGCAGGTTTCCTCATGCCCTCCACACATGTGCAGGTACCATGTGCACGGAGGAGGCCTCAGAGCCAGACCCTGGCCCAACGAAGACTTCCAAGGAGCTCGTCCTGCTCATATCACCTGGCTCTGTGTACACAGGGGCTGACATCTGTGTGTGACAGCGTGCAGAGTCAGGTGAATGTCTTGGCCTAGGTGTCATGGGTCCCACGTCTGGGTCTCCGGGTACTTGTGAGTCAAGCCATGTTTACATCTGGGTCTGGCTGTGTGTGAATCTCGGCTGTTTGTGCAGCACGTTGACTGTTCAGCAGCCTGACAGGCAGGACAAAGGCTCACAGACAGACAGGTGGCAGTGAAGACAGAGCTGACCCAGGAAGCCTTAAAGGGATTCTCCACCCTGGAACTTGACAGTGAAGCACAGGCAGGAGAAGGGCAGGGTCTTGGGGATCCCTCCCTATACCTACACAGACCCTGCTGGGGGCTTGAGGCCCAAGCACTAGAATCCCCAACACCAGGCTAAAAAGGAGACCTGTGCCCTTCAGGAGCCCTGAGGAAGAATCTTACTGTGACCCAGGACAGGGGTCTTCTGAGACCCCTGCCAGATGGGCTCCTTGGCGAGGGAAGGAGAGGGAAGGAGGGATGCAAGAAAGGCAGTGAGCTGGAAAGGCCCCAGGGTGGGGACACATCACAACTATGCAACGGACAGCAATAACACAGACAAACTCTGGAGCTTCTCAAGCCCGCCCCCCCCCATCCAGAGGACCCTCCCCCTCCCACACACAGGCAGCAAAAGGGAGCAGGTCACTCTGACACCCATGTGGTCACTGACTCCTCCTCCACCCTACAGGATCTCCATGCTAGACCAGGAGAACTGGGATTCTAGCCTGGACACAAGGCAACTCAATGACCTACGACACTTACTTAGCCTCTTTGAGCCTGGTTCCGCACCCGTGCAATGGAGACCTCAGTGCTTGTCTGTGGATGGGTAAGTGCTCCAGCTGCCTGAGGGGTAATGATTACCCTGAGGAGTAATGATAACCCTTTCCGAGGCCTAGGGCATGCCCACTCCTTGCCCAGTCCCTGAAACTGTGTGGGGTCTAATCCCCAAGGAGGTCCTGCAGGAGGGGAGAAAACTCCAGGGACCAGCAGGGCCTGATCACTGCCTTGCCCACTCAGCTGCTTCCCCGGGTCCTGTCCCAGCCTAGACACCTTTCAGTGGCACCTGTGGCTGAAGTATTTTTGCATTAAAAGACTCATGGCTACCGCAGCTGGAGCTTCTCCCCAAAGGGACCCTCAGGAAACTGGTTGCTGCCCTGTCCACGGAGGTCAGGAGCAGGGAACCCAGTCTCCTTCGGGGAGGAGGTCGTGTCATCCCACCTGCTTCCTGTCTCCTTGCCTGTTTCTCCTGCTTGCGACCTGGTCGGTTTTTCCCTGAGCCGCCCTGCTGACCACCAGGCCTCCAGCCTCTGTCTTTGCCCAGAAGAATAAAGGGCAGGGACAGATGCCCAAGTGCCACATGTGGGGGGAGTGTCTGGAATCCACCCTCAGGCCAGTGTTACGAGGCCCAGGACTCAGGGGTCAAGTCCTGTTTGGGTTCAGAATACTAGGAGTGGAGGGGGGTGCTCACCTCAGGAGCTTGGGTGTGTTTTGGGGTGAGTGTGTGTGTAAACAAGGTTTCTTTCCTGACCCCCTGCGCCTGGTGACTGACACCAAAGCTTCTGCCGGCAGAGAGACAGCCCTGTGAATTCCCCCCCCCCCCAGTCCTCAGATCCTGCCAGATCGAGCCAGAGGAGAAGGCGAGGGGGCGCCCGACTTCGTGACGTGTGTGCCCTGCTCCTTGGCGGGTCAGGGACAGAGGGCGGGGGTAATGCGCTCTGCCCTCGAGAATGCAAGGACATCACCGCTTTCCCGGCTCAGGGCTCAGGGCCATTGGACCCAAGGACCCCCACTTCCTTTCACTGAGGACCCAAGCGCCTCCCTCTAAGGGTTGCTGGGGCCAGGGCACCTCCCCCGGGTGCAGGAAAAGCGCCCACTTCTCCGCAGACCCTCCTCGCAATCCATGATACCCCCTCTCCAACGTGAGCAGCAAACCAGACTCCGCACCCTGGGTGAGAGGGACCCGAGACCCCAGCTGCTGCCCGGATGCCCCCCACCACGAGGCAGGAGCTCCGCGGTGCAGCCCCGGCCTCTCCCGTGGCTCCAGCTGCGGTCGAGCCTGGCTGCGCCCCTCCGACGCTCACCCCCTCCCACCCAGTCACCCGTGCGGGGTCCTCGCCGGCGCCCAGGAGCAGCCGGGGACCCCACGGGTCCCTCCTCGCGCGGCGCACTCACCGCGGGCCTGGGCCGGGGCTTCCTGGGCTCGGCACTCCGGTGCCGCCGCGGCCGCCGCAGCTCTGCCGGACGCAGTCAGCGCTCGCCGCCGCCGCCGCCGCAGTTGGGGAGGGGGACGTCACGTGACCCCGAGCGCTGCCTCCCGGCGCCGCCCCCCCCCACTGCGGAGCCGGCAGCGGGCGCAGGAGTGCGGGGAGGCCCCCACCGGCCGCGCGCCCCTTCTTCCAGGTGGGGAAACTGAGACCGGAGGGCAGGAAGCGGCTCGGGTTTCCACAGCTCAACAGCAGCGAGGCCTGCACGATCTAGTTTACAGCCCATGAGTCGAAGGCAGGAGACACAACTTCTGGGGCAAGTGGGGGCGACGGAAGAGGTAGGGGACACACCTAGGAGCCCACTGACCCCGCTCGCCTGACAGGGAGAGGGGGAAGGGAGAAGCGTCCGGTGCGGCTGGGCGCGGAGGGTCGGCGCCGTCTGCGTCTGCGGGGACTCGTCTCCGCCCCAGTTGGTTTTGGGCGGGCGGCCGCAGGCCAGGCTCTGATGGGGACCCGGAGCGAAGGCAGTGGGAGAAAGCGGCGAACCCCAGCAGAAAGGGCTTCAGGGATCAGACAGACTGACCTCTGAGGGAGCGCAAGGGGCCGGCAGACAGCTGCCCAAGGTCAAGCTGCAAGTGAGCAGCAGCGGCGACACCTGGGCCCGCCCGCAGCCTGTGGCTCCGCGCCCACTCCTCAGGCGCACGCAGACCCCTTTCTGTTTTCCTCAGCGATCCCGGCTGAGGAACAACGCTAGGGAAAGGAAGGAAACACGCAGCCCTCTGCAAGGACGCGGCTAGGAGGACAGATGCAATCACAGAACATTAAGGTTAGAGAGCAGAGATTTCTAGATCTCACCTCGTTCTAATAATTTGGAAAACGGATACTGTACAAGGCGTAGAGACGAACTTGTGTTTTACCTAGCATCTGCAATTAGTGGTCAAGCCCATCTGGCTCACCGAGTTCGTAGCACTCGGAAGGGTAAAAGACTCAAATCGTGTATCAGGGTACTTGCTGAGCACTTGCTGTATGCTTAACACGGTGACTTGTCACTTCCACCTCCCAGTCTGTTTTCCCAACCACAAGGACTGCAGTGCATTAAGGAAAAGGTCTGAAGTCTTCAGCAACCCTTACATCAGCTTCTGTAGGATCTGAGACACGCAGGCCCCTGAGCCCAGTCCCACGGGAGCTGGGGACCAGTGCTGCACTTCTTGGCTGAGACTCTCAGCAAGGGAGAAGACATTAAAGGAAGGGTGACAGGAAATGCCTCATCCCACCCACCCACAAATGGGAAAAAGCTGGGGGGAAGCGAAGATCAAGCACTGGCTCCTGCCAGACCCGTGTGAAGTTCTCCCTTGGGTACGTTCCCCAGCTGCAAGTGGGGAAAAGGCCTGAGTTTAGGGATTCTCGCACTTCTAGGAACACAGAAGGATCCAGGCATGGTGAGAGGCTGAGGCAGGAGAATTACTTCAAGTTCAAGGCCAGTCTGGCTACACAGCAATTCAAGGCCAGCCTGATATACCTGGTGAGACCTGTTCACACACACACACAGCCACTCTGGCTCGGCAGCAGTAGCAATACCAAAAGCTGTATTGCAGTAGATGCAAGAACTCAGGCCCAGACCCTCTGAACTGGAGTCCTCTTTGCACGCACGTGTGTGTGTGTGTGTGTGTGTGTGTGTGTGTGTGTGTGTGTTGGTAGTATGGAGGGTGCTGGGCTTCACACTTGCTAGGGAAGTGCTCTACCACTGAGCTACGTTCCCGGGCCCTGGATGCCATTTTGAGCAGAGCTGGTGGAATGGGCCACTTTTTAGGGTAGGAGGAGGATGAAGAGGCTGAGACTCTGGAGACAGACTCCTGGAGCATCACCCTGGGGGCCTTGCCTCCCTGTCTAGGAATGCACTGGAACAATAAGATCGACTCAAAACTTCAGAAAGGGGAAAGAAATTGAGTAAGGCTGGTATAGGCCTTCTGGGGAATGGGCTGTGTGGTGTAGCAGCTGTCCCTGATATGTACAGTTTACAAAGCACCAGACCTACGGACACTTCATGAAATAAACCCTACTTGAGAAATGACTGCTGACTGCCTGCAGACCTTGCTGAGCAGCAGGCACTGGTCTGGCCTCACCTATCTCAGAAGCCCAAATTCCAAGAATCTTCTAAGGACCATCTCCACCCATCCCTTGGCTTTATGTACACTGCACTGGACTGAGCCTCCAATTCATTTCGGAGCACAATCCCAGTGCCTCTTCCGGCTTCCCTAAGTCCTTTCCTCACATTGGGTTCTCCTGTACCAGGAGACAGAGGCCACTGGCTTTCCAAGTCTGACGAGACAGCTCTGACTGCTGGTCCATCCCAGGTGCACCAAACAGAGGAAGTGGCAGTATGGAAATACAGCAAGCCAAGGGGTTCAGCTGCGTGACCTCTTTGAAGGACCTAACCCTTCCACGTTCTGAACCCACAGACTCAGAGGTCTCTAAGCTTATTAACACGGGGAGGGTATGCTAAGCGTGGCTACTGTTGTCCAGTAGACCAAAGAATGCAGGCTCTTCTGTGCCAGGCCCTTCTAGTTTTTTTTTTTTTTTCTTTATAAACAAGCAGCTTTTCAAGCACAGCATTTTCCCCTTTACAGAAAACCTCCTCAACAAGACGCTCATAATCTCTTGTGTGTCGGGGGTGGGGGGACCATTCTGAGTCGGTCAGGGGCCCTGGGCAGGAGGCAACACGTGCTGTAGGGGGCTGGGCACAGGGCCTGGCATGAAGCCTGGCTACTGAAGGGAAGATTGGACAAAGGCCCCGGAGCTTTGCTTTCTCTGTCCTATTTCAATCCAAACCACTCAGGACTGACCACTCACGCATGGCTGCCTCTGGGCACAAGCCTTCTTTCTCAAACACTTAATACACTGTGACCCAGCCACCAACCCTGCCTTCCCAATTGCTGAGAAATGAAAGCTGGCTTCAAAAATCCTGACATCCAAGAAGGCTCGAGAGTGAAAATGTGTGCAGCATGATCATGAACTCTGAATGATGTCCAAAAGCTGCTGGGAGCAGGACAGTCCTTAAATGGGAATGATGCCTTTTGGAAATAATTCTCCTACTTCTGCCAGCCCCCGACCCCCAGCAGGACCAGAGCCTGCCGACTGTAACCCATATCTGGGAAAACCCACAAGCTGCGAGTCTACCACTTGTGCTGTTCATAGGGCATCAGGAAAGGTTGAGAGGGTAGGTAAGAGGGTGGGCTGCAGCGGGGATGCCTGGGAGAGCAGCTCCACTGCAGACAGGGCCAGGTGAAATGAGTGGGAGTCGGACCCAGGGCACAGCTGTCAGAGGATCACAGACTGGGGAGACTGTCAGGCTGATGTTGTAGACACGGCAGAAAGGATGTGAAAGGGCCACATCCTCTTGGGTCACAGAGGCTTTTGGGTCATGGAAAGTACCTGTTTCGAGGACAGAGAAAAGCCGAAAGGTGGGAACAGCCCTAATCAAATTCTAGAAAGAGGTCTCTCTGGGGTCTTGCCACCAAAGAACTTCTATGATCTTGAAGTGCTTGTTTATTTCTCCCACTGAGACCACATCAGGTGTAAAGTCCTTCTCTGGGTGAGCTGATCAATCTTGTAGTACCTAGGCTGATGCACTTTTCTGGATGAGCTGTTTTAGATAGACATAAAATGCAGTCTAGCACAGACTCCAGCTCCCAGTTCAAAAAATAGTGTGCCCTTGTTTCAGAAATCTAGACACTCTAGTACAGTCCTTTATCCAGAGAACCAGTGACATACTGTGGATGGTTGAGTTGATGGTACAAAAAATCCAGACACCAACCAGAGGCAAGTCACAGACTAATACAAGTCCTCAGAGGCAGTCCGACTCGGCAACTTCCCAAATGCTTTCCCAGGAGCATCCTCGGGGGAAGAGGTTAGTGTGGGTGTAGTGGCTCTGAAGCCACCAGGTCCCACTCTTTCCATGAATTTGACATTTTGTGCAATTTGACTTCCCCATCTCAGTTCAAAGGGGGACAGACTTGTCCAGGATCATAAAACTAGCTGACTGCTAGCTGCAGGTTAGTGTTCCCTTGGTTACAAATCACCAGACAGCAAGTGAGGTGTGGAGGAAACATCAGATATGATTGTGCAAAGGCCACTGTGCCAGCTGGCACTGGTCCCACCCATGCGGGGGCTGCTAGGCCTTTGGCTCCAAAGGCTCCTTTCCATGTTCCCCACTTCCTGTGGCCCAGGGCCTGGCAGCAGTTAATGCAGATCTGAAATCGCGGCAGTCATTCTTAGCTGCTGTTATAGGCTGGCTCCCTCCCTGTCCCAGAGCAATTTCACTTCAAAGATCCTGGCCGGCAATTTGTAGCCAAGCCTTGAAGTTTTTTCCCCCCTTTTTCTTTCTGAGCATGTTGAGGGGTGGGGAACAGATGACATTCTCTATTTAAATCAATACGGCAATTATGCTGGAAGCTCTAGGCTGACTCCAAAGGGCAGGCAGATGACTCATTAAGAGCTGAGGACTCACCATATGAGAGGGACCAGCGGGCCACTTGGGTTTAGGGGACGCAGCCCACTGGGCATGAGCACTGTTTATGCAGTAGCCCTGATCTTTTTGCCTTTGTTGGGTGGAACACAGCAAAGGCCAGGTCCAGTAATGAGTTCACAGGGGTCGGCTGTTGCCTTAAAGAGATTATAGAACTCCTGGCAAACCCTGCCACCTCTTTCCTAAAATCTAGTGACACTCAAACATGACACTTAGACCTCACTGTGAGAGACTGCGTGCTTTGGTTAGCAGCACACTGCTTTAATTTGAGAGAACTGACACTGAGGGTTTATTTGTTGGTGGACAGGGAACCACAAGAAAGTGTTTTTTTGTCCTTTCCTGTTGACTGAAATTCTTCACTAAGCTTCAACATGTAAAGAATGAAAAAATATCTGATTCTCAGACCAGGAAGTATCCTCTAAGTACTGGCCATGGTCTTCAGCACTGCCTACTGCTGAGTGCCCGTGCAGTCCTACCTCCAGGACCAAGCACTTATGGCATTTGTTCCTGATGTTCTTAGCAATGACAATCAAAACAACTGAAGCTTCCCCTCCGGGGCAGGAAGTGTCCGTCATAGAGACACAAATCTTCAAACACACATTCTAACCGTGTTTTGAATACCTTTCAACATGACCCTGAAAATAAACAGGGACTCAGTAGCCTTGCTGGTCTAGCCATGGCTTCGTACCCTTAAGGGCTTAGGTGAGATTTGGGCAGCAGGGTGACACCTGTGCAGCCATCACTAGACTGGAAGTGCTTCCAGAAAAGGTTCCATTCTGAGGTTCCCAGGCGGCTTTGCTGTGTGGCCACAGAACGTTCATCTTCAAACACTGCAGGAAGAGTCCCCATTTCCTTTGAAGCCCTAACTGCAAAGAACTATGTATTTACCTGGTAATACTTGCTGCTCAGTCCTCAGTGTCTTAGGGTTAAAAAGGAAGCACATATTGCTATTCAAACTGGGAAAGACAAAACAGATCCCTGGCCAATACTTAAGCCCATACAATATGGGGGGGGCAGCCTGGGCGTTACTTGGCTGGGGGCCTCTGGCATAAGGACGATACTCTGCGAAACGAGAGCAGTACTGCCCACTCAGCTGCCCTCTGTCCTTAGCTTCCTGTGCTCAGAACACGCTGCATACTCAGGTAAGCCAGTCCAGGAGTCCGTGACAGGAAAGACAGGCTTTTCTGTTCACTTTACTTCAGCACTTTGTTTAGACAGGGATAGATCATCTCTCGGGCATCAAAAAATAAGTCATTTAATCCAGTCGTTACCTTCTAATATTAACCAGGATCTGATCAATAAGTCTATGACCACGCAGACCAATGAGCCAGACATTTAAAAGGATAAAAGACACTCTGGATTATGATTCCACAGAAATAAAGGGACACATGTCTTTTTAATTTGGCAGAAAGGTAAAAGCAACTTTAAACAAAGTTTGTAAATATACAGAAACATATTTCCCCATGGGGGGGGCAAAGACATCCAAAGGGCAACCTACATTTTAACTAAAGGCATCAAATTTGTCCAAGCATAGATGGGGTACACATTCTTGAGGGATTAGATAGTGGCCAGAAATATAAAGTAGGGGAAACCTCGAGCTTCACGATACCTTCTAAGGGAGGCGTGGTCGCTATCCTGAAAAGTGCACATGCCCGGCACTGGAACCCAACCAAGTCTATGCCCTAATGTGTCCACAGCCCAGAATGCTGGACTTTGCCTATTCGTAAACACAGAGGAAAGACTGGGATTTAGGTTACCCTCAGACCCATTTCCCTGTGCAAAGTGGTAGCGATGGCAAAGCTGAAGCCACTATGCACACATTTCTTTGTAACTTGCCTACTGTGGGTGAGGCAAAGGCCAGGATGGGATTCCTCAATCTTCTAAGCATACAGCAGTAGGGTGTGGGTATGGACTGACTCTGAGACTGCTGGAGCACTGGGCTGCTCATTCTGGGACGATCCCACCTGTATGGCCAGGACAGTTAATAAAGCCAGGATTTAGACTAGGTATCAGCTGGAAAGGCTTACTGAAAAACTAACATCGGTAGCCAATTGGGAAAAATACCAACGTATTAATTTCTGGGGTTTAGTCAAGTCAGTCCCCAGACTGTTTACCCCTTCAGTGCTAGGGATGGAACCAGGGCCTTAGGCGGTATGACGCAAGCATTCTACCATTGAGCCACACCCCTAGTGCCCTACACAAGCTCCTTTATCAAACACTCTTTTAAACAAGGCTTTAAGTTGGAAGAGTGAGCTCCTTTGTGTTAAGCTCTAGCTTCATTTCTTTAGAGCCAAGTAAAAGCCAACATCTGAAAATGTGGATTAGCTACCTGTGAGTTCAAGGTCAAGTCTTTCCCTGGGTTAACTTCAAGGCCAGAAGCTGGCTTGGTAGCTGCTCCCTGCGCATTTGTTTGAGACAGGCTCTCCCTGTGCAGCTTAGGATGGTCTCAAGCTGGTGACCCTCCTGCCTCAGTGCAGACTGTGGTTATTTGTGGCCATTAGGACAGGTTTACAGGTTTGAGGAGCTGGTGAGCAGCTCACCAACCACACAGGCTCATTAAACACCCCCAACTCCTCAGGGGGCACAGACTGTGCACACTGCAAACATGGAGGTGAAACAAATGTTTGTTTCAACAAACAGCCATAATTATTCTGATAAAAAAACTATTCAAATGGGATGATGTTTCTAAGGTTACTGTCACTCAAACTGAAATGTGCCTTCTCCATCCATTATTTGAGTTTAGATTGGGGGTGCATGGCACAAATTTTGAGGCCATGAAACATTTAAGAGACACCTGCGTCAGCATCCATGCTACAAATGCATACATAACTCAGTGGGGGCCGGGTGGGGGCGGGGGCGAACTGTAAAAAGAAACCAATCCCAGCCTTAAATTGCATTTAAAAATTCTTCAGTATTAATGTTCTGATTATTTGTTGCTCGTAACTACAGCCCTGAGTTGGATAAAAGGATATATTCCATCCACATACCCCTCCCCTCATAAACAAAGCTACTTTTCCTTCCAGGGCCTTTCTGAAGCAGGCTTTCAGAGAGAGAGGCATGACTGAAGAAACAGGAGACTTGGAGAATGGGAAGAAAGCATCCAAATGCATGGCAGTGCAACTTTCTCTTCCAGTTAGGTGGTCAGATTTTCGAACGTGTAAAAACCACCTCCCAATAGCAAAACTGGAGGAAGCTGCTATCATCGGTAGCAAATACTCCATCTTTTCTGAAACACACCAAGGTGAAATGCCTTTGAAGGCAAAAGTGAGCCATAGCCCTAGCTCACTGTAGGAGGCATGGGGTGCCCTTCCTTTGCCCAACACAAACACACAGAGCACTGGGCACCATGCGCATGGTAGGGACGCTGCAGCTGGCTTGCAGAAGTGTAGGCGGGAAGACACTGTTCCACAACGATGGCAAGTTCTTAACTTTCATGCTTTATTGAAAGTAGCGTATGAGTCAAAGACAGGTACGGGTAAGCAGGTTATATCTCTAAAGAATCACTTTTAGTTCAGAGTAGAATGCTTGCTGTCCCATCTACTTTGATACAAATCCTTTATGGACCAGTGCATCTGGTATGAAACTCAAGCAAGGAAATATAACAGAACTTTATTCCCTTCCATGACTATAAATCTCATATGTAAACATGATTCAATGTTGCTGCTTGCTACTAGTTCAATCTTTACTTGCCCCTCTTTGCTCCTGCTACCCCCCTTAAATATAAAATTTGAAACATTTCTTTCAAGTTTGATGTCCATCAGTGCAATCTGCTTTATTTGACATAAGGCATTTGGGGCAGTCACGTTTGAATGTATTTTTGCCTTTTGGAAGAGTCATGTAATGGTTTAATTCTTAAATCCACCTTTTCTTTAATGCCCTAACATGTCAAACTCCTCTTCCCCTCGTGACTTCGTAGTAGTTTGTAAATGTTCAAAGATTAATGTCCTAGTAGACCAGTACCTGAGAAAAGAAACACACATGGAGGTACAGTTGTGAACTGAACAGTAAGAAGAGTTCATGTATTCCATTTGCCAAGATGCATCACCAACAGGGAATATCCAATTTAATAATGAACACAGCAGCCCCTTGGAACTGAAGGGTAAGGAAAATCTTGGCTGGCTCCAGGCTAAATCACATTTCTGCTGAAAGCCATGTGCTTCCTATGTGCTTCTCCATAGAAGTTAACCACTTTTTTTTTTTTCAGTTGGTGTGTTCATTTGGTGGCTATTTTTCATAGATACTGTTTTGCTTGGTTTTGACAATATCAGAAGTTCCCTTGTCATGGTAACACATAGATAATACAGCTGCATTGAGAAAACTGCTCAGGCCAGGAGCTTTGTCACTTGCTTTGGCAAAGAAACCCTGGTATTTAACTCAGATTCTTTCCTTGGTAAAAAATCACCCTGCCACAGACCTCTGGGAGTGGCCCATAAAGAATCAACACGGCATAGTTATATCTATAAACGGCTATATTTGATGTGTTCATAAGCATTATTGGTGTGTCCAGCAATAGCGGCCAGGATGGAGAACAAGGCACTGCCATGTCTCCACCTAAAGTAATAAGCCTCCAAATCCCTGGGTTCTAAGGAGAGGAAGTAAACCTTTTCACTGAACCTGACATAACTCAGAGGCTGGCCTTGAACTCACAGCAATCCTCCTCCTTCAGACTCCCACTGCTGGCACTGCAGGCATGCGCCATCACGCCTGACAACACATCAGTATTGCTCTAAGAGAGACTGATAGGAGGGACTAGGAAAAGGCTAAATATAAATCTTGAAACGCCAGTAGCTAGTTCCCAACCTCCTAAGAAATGAAAAAGCAGAAGTTAAATGGACGTTTGGCAGGAGAGAGTTCTAACACATGGGCTGCAGCTGAGGCCGGAGTGCCACAAATGATAATGAACAAGCTTGAATAAATTATGCCTTTAGCTAAAATTAATTCCTGCCATGAGACTGCGATTGGATTAAATTTTAAAATCAAATTATAGCCTTCACTTTAATAGAGAATTACAGTATGATTCTGATATTCATGAACAAAACATGACAAATGGAACTTACCTTTAAAACCTTCCTCTGGCATACAAACTAGAAAAAGAAACAAGAATTCCAAAGTGAAGAGACTTGTCACATTAGACATAATAAGACCATTTCAATGCTTTAAGATGGAAACTTTAAAATAGCTATCTTAGTCACCTGAAACGATTAATTTTGAACTTTGATGATCTTTCTGTGCTTATTTTTAATCAAAGCAACATATACGTATCATTTAGAAAGTCAACTGTTGATGGAGCAAGGGGTATTAACGGCCACATTTTGCACGACTGGGAGTGGTCCTGAGAAAATGACATGACTGCCTCCCCAAGAGCTATTCTTTCACCCGCCTCCTTTTTCTGTAAGAAGCTGCTGTTGACTCGTACAGCAATTTCTTCTGTTTTTACTTGTCTTCCATACTCACTGCTTGTCCTAGGAGTTTAGTTTTTTCCTCTGATCTCTGGGTAGGTAGGTAGGTATTTATATTTTGGTCTTTTTGAGATAGGGTCTCAATATGTACTTTGGGCTGGCCTTGACTTTACTATGTAGCCCAGGCTGGCGCTGAATGCATGGCAATCCCCTTGCCTCAGCCTCTAAGTGCTGGGATCATAAGGCACGTACCACCATGCCCAGCTTATGAGTTCTTTACTGTTTTCCAATTGCCCCTCCTATGTAGTGCCAACTGTTTATTTTTACTATATTACATACAGGACATCTTTAAACTACCTTTTGTTACCTATGCTATTTTATTTTCTGTTTATTGACAGGCATGTTTTAATTCCATGCCCAAGTCTTTCTGGGATCCTGGCTCCCCACTTCTACCTATGTTGATCTGAGGTACTAAAACAATATCTGAAAGCTCCATTCAGGGGGTACTAGTGGGCATTGCAAATGGGTAGACTAGTTGCCTTTTTAAAATAACTGTAGGTGATTTTCTTGAGTTGGCCAGTTTCCTGGAAAGGTATTCCCTTCCCTTCCGGGGAGGAGGCAAGACGTGGGTTGCAGGCACCCATAGAGGGCTGATGATCACCTCCTGTGTGAGGTTCAGTTGCTCACACGCACACTCTAGATGCTCATCTGAGGCACAAGCGGAGAACAGTGATGTGGATCATGGGGAGGAAGGGAGTTATCTAAGTGCTTCTCAGACTTCCAACCCAATTTTCTGTTCCTGGGCTTCCACCTCATTCCCACCCCACAAGCATCCTGGGTGCCTGTCTGGACACTGCAATCTGAATTAGCTTTGTGTCTTACGGACTTCTTCACTTTGCTGGTTTGCATTCACTTTAATTTCCTCAGATTAACTAATCACTCTTTTTCTCTTTTCCACTCCCCAGATTTTTGCACATCTCTCCCTCTTTCTAAAAAACAACAACAACAAAAAAAACTTTTTAAGACAAGTAATGTAAGCTTCCACCTTAGCACGCAGAAGCTACTTGTCCAGGTTAAAAGTAAAAGCGCTGTGCCCCACAGTCTCAGCATACAGGACCCCAGCTCCTTCAAACAAGAGACTCCCTAAGAGAGTACATCTTTACCTTGCATGACGTCATCCATTGCAGCATAATCTGCAATTGGTTCATCAGCCTAGAAAACAAATGGCATAGATAAATGAGGGGAGGGGAGCTGGGAAGAGTGGGCAAGCTACTCATCACACTGAAGTGTGACCCATGATTTTGCTACAAACACTCTACAATCCTATCCAGTAGAGTACTTCATTCAAGCCAGCCAGTGACACCCAGGCTTATCAGTGGATAACCATTCAATTATTGGTCAGACTCCTAATATCAAAGAAAATGGTGGCAAGCAGATACACTGTGTTCTGCTCCTAAAAACACCTTTCAGTATAGACATCTCTACCTGGCCTGAAGTTATCAGAACTGCTTAAATAATGAGTTAAAATGCTAATGGCCACACTGAGAGGTACAAAGGTAATATACTGTTCTTCTCTCAAAATGCTAATTAAGTTACGATTACACTTGACTCTCTTCATGATCAAGAGCAAAACTCCCATATGTGTTGTAGAGCTGAGTCTAAGTCTGAGCTTACACTGAGATGTTGTCTGTAGTGTGAACCCTATAATAATAGGGGCTGTTCCTAAGAGTTTAAGGCAGGAGCATTACAATTCAGGAAATCCACAGGTTGTTAACACCACTGTACAGATCCTTCAGTCCCAGGAAAAATAAAAGCTAAACAAAGAGGAAGTGGGTGGCAGGATAGGGGTGTGTGGACATTACAGGGGAGGAATGGGCTGCATCTGTGCCACGGCCTATCCTCACTGCATCAGAACTGGAAATCTCTAGTTTGAGAAAATAGGTTTCACACACTGCTCAGAAACTGAAAGCTCATACTGCTGTGTTATGCAGTGCTGTCTTGGTACAGTGCGGGTCCTTCTGGTCACCAAGACACAAAAAGGGGTAAAGGGAAGAAACAAGATGGTAGAGAAAGGAGGATATGGCTAATGAGGTCTCAGCAGCCACTACTTTCTAAAATATTGTCTACATTATTAAATCCAAAGCCAATTACTGTAACATGGTCAAAAATCCCACCAAGCTGCTGGAACTGTTTTATTATAGAAATGTGTGACTTATGTATGTTTCTCAGCTGGACTGGCTGCCTCAGGCTGAGCAACTCAAAAATCAAAAAAATCTGAAATTTTCTGAGCTTTACTAAGATGTAACATGTGAAAGGTTCCATACTGACCTGATATGATGGGAAGATGTTTACAATCAAAACACAGATGCACTAAAAGTACTGTATAAAATTACCTCCAAGCTGTGTGTAAGACATGTATCAAACACAAGAATTTTGTGCTCAGACTTGGGTCCTATCTCCAAATCATTCTGTATATGCAAATATTTCAGAATCTGGAAAAATCTGAAATCCAAAACCTTTCCAGTCCCTAGCATTTCAGGTAAGGGATGTGTAGCCTATACTCTTGAGCCTACAGGAAATAAGAATACAGAGATACTAAATCATTCTACTAGTCCGAAAGCTAAGGGAAAAGTTAGGGAGAGGCTCAGTGTTCCCTCCCAACAGTTTTGGGGACTGAACCAGAACCCTTCGCACGTTAGGTATGTACTCTACCTACCCTGGGCTACATCCCCAGCCCTTTTTATTTACCTTTGAGATGAGTTCTTGCCAAGTCACCAAGTTGCTTAGGCTAGGCTAGAACTTCACCTCCTTCTGCCTCAGACTCTAGCATGTTTGGGATTGTATGCAAGGGCCACCAAGCCTGCTAGAACTATTACTTCTAATACAAATTATGAGAACCTCTACTGTCTTACATTCCCATGGTTTTTGTTAACAAGGATAGGTCTAGACTTTAAAGTGTCAGTATA
>PVJX010003752.1:67941-104352 GCA_004027295.1 Dolichotis patagonum
AAAAAAAGACAGACTTCTCAGCTAGGCAAAACGAAGTGTGTGTGTGTGTGTGTGTGTGTGTGTGTGTGTGTGTGTGTGTGTTAGGGGTGGACACAAAAAGCTTGTGACCATAAACCAGGCTACCCACTTGACCCAGCAAAACCCCTGCTGTGACGGCTCCTGGGGCCAACAGTCAACCTATAGTGTCGAGAGGTACAATGCAACCACCCCTAACCCCAGTCTGAAGAAAAAGAATAAACACATCTGTCTTTAGAACAGATGCGCCTGTCCGAGCTTCAGCAAGAAATCTGCTGTGGGTGTTCCAGCTGTGGAAGGGCTTCTACCATGGCCTGCCCCATATGAACAGATGTATAATCCATCTGTGACCTTAGGGTAAGGACAGAGCCGGGTGATCCAGAAGGACTGAGAGGAAGCCTTTGCTTTATTTTCTTAGGGTGTGGATAATGGTGGACATTGTGTCAGTATACCCTATATGAACACCAGGAAAAAGACCCAAGGCATCTTGCCTGTGTCTCTGTATGCGCGTGCGCGTGTGCACACATATCTTGCCTTTGTGTGTGTGTGTGTGTACCAGGAATTGAATTCAGGACTTTGCACTCGCCAGGCAGGTACTGGGCCACTGAGCTATATTTATATTCCCAGCTGGTATCTTGATTTCTAAATCTCCTGAGGTTCAGGCAGGGTTGGGAGATCCCGGGGGTAGCACAGCTCACAGTGGTGACTGATCCTGTGTGGAGGCCCTAGATCCTTTAACTACCATTTCACATCATGTACACATCATTAAAACCCGGAGTTCCTGAACTTTGGCAGCTGTTACTTACCTTTAATAAAATGACAGATTCAGGTATGACGCCAAGGTTACCAAGGGTGGCACAATCATCACTTAAAATCTTTCCGTCAATTGATAAATTTTGGTCAAAAGGAGCAACTGAAAACGCATGCATGATCTGTACCAATTTAAAACAAAAAACAAAGTCTGTATAAAGCAAATTACTGAGACCTATATACCCTACCTAAATAAAGCATGGAGTCTAAAAATTACAGACAGAAAGGCTTCTGAGTACAAAAGACAGGATTTTGCAGTCAGCCCACTTGTGACATTCCTACTGAGCCTATAATCCCTGACAGCCGGAACACCCTTAAGAGGTCTAGTGTGGAACTGAAACAATTGTATGCATAAATCCTTTTGTTCTGCACTGTACCACCTCCCCAGGGCTGAGGGTGGGGAACCAAAGGAAGGAGGCAAAAGCAGAGCCAGGTTTCTCCGTTCACTGCTGCTTAGTGCTCTGGTGGGAAGGCTTGGGCATGGTCAACACTGTCACTCCCAGACTCCCAGGCTCTACAGCCTTTCACAAGTAAGTCCAAGTTCATTCTTAAAACCACCCCTAAATTACCCTGCAGCTTCTTCACTTTTCTCCCTTCTGTGTTGAGCCCTGGAGCAAACGATTTGGACTATGTAATTCAAACCTTGTGGGTACCATATAATCTCAGTCTGAATTCTGTCTCTAGGAACCAAAATACTAATTTCAGTGCAGGGGCCGTAAGCCCCACACCAATGTTGGTAAAACGTTATAAAACAAATATATTCCAAAAAACTGCTGTGCACAATACTTATATTCCCCTTTGTACTCAGAAAAAACTGTTGCATTTAAATTTGCATTTCTGGATAGCATACTCTCTAGAGGGCAATGAAGACTTGGACTCAGGAAAGTATCTTTCATGATACTGTACAAACTCCAAACTACCAACAAATTCAGGAATATTCATTCTGTCTTGCTTTTACAATTGAGTGACATGTTCATCAAATGTGCTCTATCATATGTATCTTAATTACAACAATCCAGGTGATGCCTAGGAAAACCACTGCACCTTTTCCTGCATTCTAGCCCTTGCATGTGGAAAGGTAACGTGAGTCTAGCAAATCAGCCCTGAACTGATTGTGTGTGTAACACAGCCTAAGAGGTCCACAGCCTGCAGAAACGGTGACCAGGAATGTGATTTTACTGATGGCACAAAGGTAAGAAAGAATAAGTGTGACAACATAGTGTTGTTGCTTCTGGACTTCTCAAAAAGACAGTAAGCCTCTGAAAATCAGCAAGAACTGACTGCACAGACATCTGTGACCAACAATGCCAGCAGCACTGGCAACATCAATGAACTTCAGGAAGCAATACACCTTCTTCTCTTGGGAAAAAGGTTTTGAGGCAACAGCTCTACCAAAACCAGTCAAGCACAAAAAGAGCATCAAGCAGAAGTATCCAGCCCTAGGTTAGCAAGCAGGAGCTGTGAAAGCACAGAGGTGAGGAGATGTGTGATGCTAACCTGCTGAGGACAGTATCACAGACACTTGAATGAAGGAAGAGAAGCTTCCTCACTCCCCTAAACGCTCAGTGTCTTTATAGCGCCCCCAAGAGACTGGATAAACACCAAACACAGCACTTCTAG
Organism: Dolichotis patagonum; assembly: GCA_004027295.1. NCBI lineage: Eukaryota > Metazoa > Chordata > Mammalia > Rodentia > Caviidae > Dolichotis > Dolichotis patagonum. The sequence continues at coordinate 70,387 of PVJX010003752.1, forward strand.
ACCTGAGGGCCATGGGTGGGAGTGGAGGATTGCTGCTCATGCTTCTTCGCACTCAGTACTAATGAAGCAGTACTAAGAAGTGTATGAAGTACTGTGCTAGATACTAGAATTACCAACCTGAGCAATTCCACATGAAAGGGTTCACATGGGGTAGGGGGAGACACACACGATAAAACAAAGTCATGGAGATGGTGGCAGAGGGTGTGTACAGGGTCTGGGAAGCACAAAGGAAAAGACGGTTGCTTCTACAACAGGGGCCAAGAGAACTGTCATAGGAGAGGTTCTGTACACACAAGCAAGGCCATGCCAGTACAAAGAGGCATTTCAGTGTGGGAACTGCCAGTCAAGGAATGGAAGCTCAAGGCACAGAATTCATAAACTGTAAGCGTGGTGGTTATGATTAACATGAATGACACGGGGCTGCTCAAGGAGTCCATACTGCATTACTGACCTATGTATAAGGACAGGAGCAATGAAAACCCGTCTACTACTGTAATAGCTCTGGCTGTTGGCTACGGCAGGTGGGGCCAAACCAAGGAAGACTATTAAACCTAGTGGCAAAATGCCTCCACCTCCTCCTAAAACAGGCAATTGTACCACCAAGTACAAAGCTCTGGGTAAGTAATAATGCAGTTAAATTCTGAGCATCTTTTGAGAAAAAAAAAGATGAGTTACATTTCATTTACTTTAAGGCCTCATAGAGCCGGCTGAATTAATAATTACAGAAGATTTCTTAAGGCTTCAAGCAACTTGTGTGGTGTGTGTCTAGAATCCAGCATTTACCGTTTTCCACAGGATGTCATCCTATTAACTTCTAAGTACAGCAGCCCCAAAGGAAAAGGATCCAATACACATTATAAAAAGAATAAAAAAAAAAATCCCATCCTTTTTTTCTTTAACCCACCCATCTCCAAGGATCACACACATGCCCACCACAAACCCCCATCCTCTCCAGGCTGCCACGCTGAAGGGTCAGGTCCAGGTGAAGCATCAAAAGCTGCACCACTGAGCAGTGAGGGGAAAATTACATTCCACTGCCCTTTCTCTCATCCTCTTTGATTCACAGTGGTCCTGGAAGCAAGGGTGGGAGATGAGAGGACAGATGCTGCAAAGGCAGACAGGAAAGCACGTCTGCGCCTTCGGCTGCACAGGCTGCACTGCCTTCTAGCAGCTCATCCGTGCAGGTAACATGCTCCCAAGTGGAGAGGTTTTTCTCTTGGCTTCTGATTTATTTTATAAAAATAGTAGTCCATAATAAAAGCAGCACAGGCTTTTTAAAATGTCCTTATCCACAGGGGCTCTTTTTGTAATTTAAAGGTTTTGAATGCTCGAGGTTTACCGCTGACAGGCAGAAAGCCAGTGATGGAAACAAGTCTTCTTAGATGTAAAGGGTACAATAACAGAGTAAAGATACATTGTGCCAATACATTTATTTTCAGAGCCGTGGGTTCAACCAAGGGAAATAATGTTCTCAGGACAATCTGGAACACATAACACCCTCAAAGGAAGCCTGTACTTTTGCCTCAATTACAATGATAAATATCAGCAACAAGAAAAAATGCATAACCAGTAACCATGGCACAAAAAAGTAGCAGAGAGGCAAATTTGGTCAACTTTTTGGATAGTGAGCGTTGAATACAACAGATTAGGGGTCAGATTTTTAAAATGGGCACCTTGAATCGTCAGCTCCTTTTTGCCTAAGTTTTAAAATACGCCAATGAAATGCTTGATTATAGTGCTTTCGGACTGATTCCAAGAAGTAAAAACATAGATAAAGCATTTTCATAATGTCTGCATTACAATCACGAAATTGTTTTGCAAGTCATTCACAAGATGGCAGGATCAAAACTGAGCCTCTATTAGCAATTTAGAAATGCATCATGATATAAAGAATGTTAACAGTAACCTACAATGTTATCAAATAGGCTTATCTGCCACCAAAAATACTCTGGGGCTCATCTGAATAAACAGAATTTAAAACAGGGCGCTTTTTTTTCTTCTTTTTTTCTTTTTAAGACAGGGTCTCATTATGCAGTTCAGGCTGGCCTTGGGATCACTTTGTAGCCCAGATTGGTCTCAAACTTGCAAACAAGTCTCCTGCCTCAGCCCCCCAAGTTTAGGGGTTACAGAAGTATGCCACCATGCCCGGCTATTGGGGCTGCTTTTTAAACTTCCTTATATTTCACAGCAAATCTTGGTAACCGGTTCAATAACTATTTGATGGACAAAGAGAAATACACAGCATCATACACTGAGAGATCAATTATTGAACAACCTTGACTTGTGAAAAATTAGTTCTCAAAGTTTCTCATTATTGAAAAGTTAATGAGAGACTATTCAAGGTTTAAGAATCCAAAAAATCACTTTCATCTTCATAGAAATGTCCCTTACTATTTTAAAACCAACTCTGTTAATGGAAGAGTTATTTTGAAATTGAAGGCATGTGAGTGCAATTCTAAGACCAAGAGCATTCTCTCAATGGCATCACACTATGAACAGACATTTGAAGGGTCAGGCTAGGAGAAAACAGATAAGCACATGAAAGAAGCAAGAATTCATGCAGGTTCTCAATTAATGAGCAGATATGTTAGGCTTTCCTCACCTGAATTTTCAATTCTTTTAATGTTTGATTAGCAGAAACCAGAAGTGCTTTCTCACCACGAACTTTTCTGTGTCGCATACTTCGTCGAATGACTTGCTTTTGATAGGCTATATAATTTTGATGGGATATCTTTTGTCGCTTTGTTCCTCCGTTGCTCTATAATTAAGATCCGAAACAAAGAAAGCCCTGAAATTGTCTGTAATGTGATGCTTGCTAATAAAATTCAACATACACACCACAATGATCTCCTAGAGTTTCTTAGCATGGCCACATCTAACTGAATAAAAGATGTGTGAAACATACCTCTAAATGCATGTAAGCAGTTTAAATGATTGTTATACTAAAAATTCTTACACAAAATCAGATGGACACAACTCTATATGATGCTGAAGCAGGAGGATCCTAAGTTCAAGGCCAGACAAGGCCACTTAGCAAGGTTCTGCATCAATATAAAATGGGCTAGGGATGTAGCTCAGTGGCACAGTACTTGCCTAGCATACACAAGGCTCTGGGTCCAACTACCATTAAAAAGAAAAAGAAAAAAAAGGCAGCATGGGGGATAAGCTTGACATTCAATACCAAGACTAATAAACTGAAAAATTATTATATTTAGTTCATGAGTAATCTGAATTCTAAATTGTTCATTTGTATTTCCTATTTGGGAATAACAAGTATGCATTGTTGAGAAGTTCAAAGTGGAGCTGGGGATTTAGCTCAGTGGCTTAAGTGCCTGCCTTGCAAGCACGAAGTCATGAGTTCGATTTCCGGCACCAAAAATTAAAAAAAAAAAAAAAAAGAGAGAGAGAGAGAAGTTCAAAGTGAATGTATGAAAAATTAAAACTACAATAAACAAATACAGTGATGATACTTTTTAATCAAGAATTAAGCTTAATAAAACATTTTACCCAGGCAAGGTGTTCCACACACCTGCAATCCCAGAAGGTTGAGGTAGAATGGCGGCTAGGAGTTCAAAGCCAGCCTAGGCACCATCAGTGAGCCCAAGGCAAGCCTGGACTACACAGCAAAACCTTGTATCCAAAAAAGACGTGTCATACTAGTGAAACATATCAGCTTCACCTAAGAAATGAATGCTCTTGTAAAAAATGTTAGAACTGAATGTAACCAAATACTTAGACCCAATTTGCAATTTTTAGGAACGGGAATATAGAACACTGGCAAGAGAGTTAAGAATGGATTACATCCGGAGGCAATCAGCTAAATCCAGAATGTGGAATCGACAGGAAATCCAACTGTTCTCCAAGGCGACCTTAAGGAGGGATAGGTTAGGGGCCAAATGTCCTTCTAGAACACTCTAAGTTTAACAAGCAGTGGGGATTTTTCTTCTAACTCAGCCAGGAAATGAAAGCAGAATTTTAAAAAAAAATCTTCTCTGCCTTAATTAAATCTGGATGAGGTGACCCTGAGGCCTCCCTCTGGTTCCACACTTGTCACTGAGTGTCAGCGTGATGAGCAGAGTAGCTGGGAGTCACCGTGGACGCAAATGCCCCTTGCTCATTAGCAGCAGAGCTCCCCAGATCTACACAGCAACTGAGCAGGATGCAGACGGAAAGAACACTGGTTTCTGGCCGTGCTCCGGTGCACGCTGCAGGCACCTGCACTTCCCTCTTTATCTAACCCTGAGTTTACACAGTTATCTGGCTGACTCCAAGATTCATAAGACAATGCTGAGTGAGCCTAGGAGGTTTTCTTCTTTTTAAAGCAGTTAAAAAAAATTCTAAATCGATGGATTATTTCTCTTAATCGCAAATGCTGAAAGGCCAAACTGAGTCTATATTCTTCAACTGGGAATAAAGCGGAAAAATATCTGCAGCAATTTTTATTTTATAATTATAAAATCTAACCAAAAAAACGATGCCCTAAAAAAATCAAGCAAGATAATTTTTAAAGACTGATTCTAAATGGGTCTAAAGGCTTTTCTTGGAATTATTCTCCATTAAATCCACAGCATTTAAATCCAACTTAACTGAGGGGAAAAAAACAAAAACAAAAACAAAAATCAACCTACTGGTTTTAGAAGGATTCCAATTACCTAAGTGATATCTAATACTGAGTGTATCATTAACCTAAATTTTAGATAACATCAAAAGAACTGGGTTGATCTAGCCGAGTAGAGAGGGAAAGGGATTTGTTCAAGTCCATTAAGAATAAGCATAAATGCATCACTCCATATCAGAGGGATTTACAACAGCAATTACAGACGCTGTCTACATTCTGAGGGCTCTGACATACTACAAAGAAAGAGGAGGGCGGCATTCTGAAAAGGCATGTGCTCTTCAGGGTCTATCTACTCATCTAAACAAAGGTTAGACTTGAAATTCTTCGTGAACCAAAAATATTTAGAACATCCTAGAGTATTACAACATCCATATAAGGAAAGGGAAGACAAGAGCAAAATTATAAAGTATCAAATGTAATTACAGCATAAAAAGCAATGTTCTCAAACATTCTCTATCATATTTACAAACGTGAAAGCTGTTCTCATCCACAACTGAAGGGAATTTAATTCCACATCCACTATAAAAACATGGCTGTGGTTAAGGCCATAATGGATAAAACCAGACGTACAAAAAAATCAGCCTTTCACGATGTAAAGGTTTTTGGGGGGGGTTGGGCAAGGGGAAATTCTGGGGACTGAATCCAAGACAAGCGTACTACGCAATGCCAATCTCCGAGGAACACCCACAGTTCCTGCAAGGCATAATAAGTCTTTTATTGTTGTTGCTGCTGCTGTTTTTTGAGGCAGGGCCTTCCTATGAAGTCCAGGCTGGTCTTGAACTCTACATAGCATAGGCTGGCCTCTGACTTACACTGATCCTGCCGTCTCAGTCTCCTAAGTGCTGGGATTACAGATGCACACCACATCCATTCACTTTCTAAACAACCCTCAAAACTCAAACGCAAGGCTTTAAATAAAACTAAGACAAGGCTGGGGATTTAGCTCAGTGGCATAAGTGCCTGCCTGCCAAGTGCTAGGTCGGGAGTTTGATCCCCAGTTGCCCAAAAAAATAAAACTAAGGCAATATAAAGTATGTCTCACCCTTAACTAACCAGTTTCATCAGAGAATAGAAAATAAATTAGCAACAACTGGCAATAAAAGATGAGAATAAAGGTGAGATTCATAACTTTTTTTTCTTAAAACAGGGTCTCAACTAAAAATGCAAATAATCTACTTGGAATTATGTAGGTTGGAATATGGTGGAGACATAAAAACAAAGTGAAACAAATTAGAGAGCAAAAAAGTTGTGTCTGCATAACCACTTCAGGAGACACCTAGGAGTACCCCAGTGTGGTGGCATATGCCTGTAATCACAGCACTCAGAAGGACCACTCACTCCAATTTGCAGTCCAGCTTGGGCTACATGGTTAAGTTCTACACCATTCTGAACTACATACATAGTGAGACCCTGTCTCATGTTAGAGTGCTTGTCACCTCAGGGAAAATATGCACACTTATTTAGGAAAATAGCATACCAAAACTAAATCTGCATTTGTATAGAATGTATAGATTTGTCTGGAATTTAAGACAAAGGTTTGCCTGTTTACCTTACACCAAGGGTCATGACATTCTTAATGCTAAACTGAAGTGCAGTAACCAGGCTGTGCAGGCCAGCAAGCCCAGATCTGTCTGCTCAGTAACAGGCACAGCAGATGGCCAGCATAATCTGCCTGCCTCACTTTAGGGATAAGAAAGATATTGTACCCCCCTCAAAATACTCAAATTCCAAATTTAAAATATCTATAGGATATCTGCTAAATATCTATAGGATATTTGCTAGGAAACTGTTCTGACTTTCTGAGATGCTAAAGATTACCTATATTTTATATATATGTATATATCATCCAAACACATTCTTACTTTATCTATTTTAAGACAATTTTCTTTGGGCAGGGGTAGAAAATTTTAATAGGAAACACATTACACAGTCAATTTTAATAGAAAGTGTTAAGTTGATACAATGGCAACAACTGTACATCATTAGCTGATCTGGTTATTTTAATACCACAGAGACAATGGTCTTCCAATATGAAGGGTACTGTTTATATTGTAATGTCAGAATCCGAATTAAATTTTGACATGCGTAAAGATTTCAATGACTTAAAAGTGCAGCAAGATGAGACCTGTTTTTTAGTGTTCATTTCCAGTAAAAATTACATTGAATTTCTGTACTTCTTAGAAAAAAGATCACAAGAAATTTATTAGTGCTGGGAGACGTAAGATCCATGATTTTTTTTTTTTTTTTTTTTTTTTGGTACCAGGGATCGAACTCACAACCTCGCACATGCCAGGCAGCCGCTTAAGCCACTGAACTAAATCCCCGGCCCAGATCCATGATTTTTAATAAGAAAGCAGGACAGCTGGAGCATACCATCAAAACTAAGGAAAGGTGAGGGGAGCTAAGAAGCTATACTCCAGAGAGGGCAGGTATCCACGGGCCAGGAGGGACGCTGGGTGAGGGAGTGGCTGCACACTCACTGTTATAAATGAAAAAAGCAGCTTCACAACACGTACTTGATTGAAATCTGGATCTTTTTCCCCATCTGGTTTAGCTTCTTCCTTGTCCTCTTCTGTTTCGGAACTGCTCACATTCAGCTCAGGAGCTGAATCCTTCATCACCTGCACGTGCCAGGACCAGAGAGACACACGGGCAGCAATCAGGAAGACAGGCTATCGTGGCACGTAGTACCTGTGACTTGCAGCCTACATGAGGAAGAAGTCACCTTTCTCGGGTGAAAAGACAGGTGGGGAGGATGGACTCCAAATCCTATGCTGTTTTCTTTATTCTTTATTCACAGGTTAGTTTAGTGCTGTGACTATTCTTGTATTTAAAACATTCATTACAAATAAGAGGTCTCTGACAAGCAGGTATTAAAAGGCCTGAATAATGATGTTATTTTGCAGAACTTCAGAGGCATTCTACCCTTGTCTCCACTTTTTAGTCAAGCCCTTGAACTGCTGAGGTGACAGGAGTTACAGTGTTTCTTAAGAAATGATAAATGAGGCTCAGCATAGTGGTGCATCCCTATAATCCCAGCTGGTCTGGAGGCTCAGGCAAGAAGATCTCAAATTCAAAAGCAATGTAGGCAACTTAGCAAGATGGCTCAAACTTTTAAAATGGAAAGGGCTAGCTAGAGGTACAGCTCCGAAGCACAGAGCTTGCCTTTTAAATCTGAAGCATTGGCTTGGTCACTCAGCATTGCCCCCACCCCCCAAAAATAAAAAAAAAAAAAGAGAGAAAAAGAGAGAAATAAACAATGAAGGATATGTTGGGTAGAATGTGGTATAAAGTACTGACAGTAAATTCAAAATAGCAGATGATCAGCCAACATGAACACTACCATGATTCCACTCTATACACGTACTACAAGGTAACTTTAGGGTAAAGGTACTTGTATTCCTTAACTTCTTTTTCTCATTAAGTCAGGAAATGAAGACTTTAGTTTTTTCTAACTTGTGTCATAGCAACCTAGATGCCCAAAGATAATTTTTAAGTTATCTTTCTGATAAACAGCAAATTATTGCAATCTTTTAAAGACCCCAAACCCTGAAATTAATGCAATGTCCAGAGATTCAAATAAAGATCTCCTCAATAGCCAACATATTAAACATAGGCCGCCAGGGTCACTGCCCCAAGGCCCATGGCTGGAACCACAGGTACCTGCCATCACACCTGGTCAGGAGGACTTTCTTGTGACTCACTATGCTGCTTGAACATAGCTGGGCTGAGCTCCTTAGCCTTTAGTTCCTAGAATACTTGTTCTAGGTTGTGTCCCCGAGAGTGAATATACTCAGATAATCTGCTCCTCCATGATGACCTCCCTGACTACTCCCTCTCTGGCACTGCAACCTTCACATCTGTCAGCCTCTTGCTTGACCCTGCTCAATGTGCTTCACATAACTGTCCCAATGTGAAACCTCCGTATGGATGGCTGAGCTCAGTCTGTTGTGTCCATCACTATTACCCCAGCAATAAGACCTTTCTTGGCCCACAGCGGACACTTTAGAAGAATGCAAGTTAACAAAAGATCCAATCCACACACACCATGTAACTATTCATTTGCTGAAACAAAATTCCATTCCAAGCAGTCTAGTGATAATAGGACAGAAAGTCAAAAGGCAAGATAAATCATTACTAGACACAGCCACAAGAGGGAGCAGTACCTTCTTATTGTCTACAACTTTGTGGACGTAGATGGTGGCCTGAGTGTACTCCCGCAGGTCTCTCTGCTGCTGGCACAGCAGGCCCTCTCTGCAGTCTGGACAGAGCTCTAAAAGTAAAGCACAAGTGGCGAAGGAATCACTGTCAAAGAACTGAAGGTGCAGGCAGGGGATTTAGTTCAGTGGCGTAAATTCCTCCCTGGCAAGCGTGGAGGTTGTGAGTCCAATCCCCAGTACCAAAAAACAAACAAACAAACAAAACAAACAAAAAAACCCACACACACCAAATCACTGGAGCACCTTCATTAAACTATTACCAAAAGGAGATTCATTTACTGTGCACAAATAATGAGAAGTCTTGTGGCAATTTCTGCCTAGGGAGCCCGGGCTGCCACAAGATGGCTTCTTTTTTCAGTGCCAGGGATTGAACCCAGGGCCTAAACAACAGCAGGCAAGGGCTCTACTACCTGACCCCTGCCTTGTATGAGCTTTAAATTTCAAGCAGAGGGCATGATATTCACATCCCATTTGTCCCCCCATCTTGAACATCAACATTTAACTTTAGAAACCAGATGAAATATTAAAACTTACTGGGTTCCAAGATATACTGCGTTTCAGAAGAGTTTACATCTCCCACTTCGATTCTTGTGATTTTAATTATATGATCCACAACAAACAGCTTTTGTATCATCTGCCACTCGCTGGGCCATATCAGAGCTATACTGTGCAAGAAAAAAAATACAACATGCCTTAAGACACATGGTGATTAACAGCACTGATGCAATGCACCAGCCTCCCAACCACAAACCCTCAATGCCAGTATTTACCAAAAGACATCGGAGGGCAAAGATATGTTAGCATCAACAAGGACTAGCTCCTCATACAAAGAGTGTTACAGCAGGGGGTAACAAATGAGGAAGTTACATGAACCAACATAGTTAAACACAAACGTAAGGGAGGAAACTAAGTTAGCTGGAGGATAAAAAAGAGGTATTATGTGTTTCTTTTCAAAAGGCTATTTTGTGGGACTGATAAGTCATTTTCAGGACAATGCTTAATTCAAAACAAATAGGAAGCAAAAGGCAAAAACGGATAAAAGGATAAAGTATTTAGGACCCTTCAATTACATTTGAATTCTTTAACCTTTCAAAAAAAACTGGTAGCACACATTTACTTGTTTATTAGTGGTATTTCCCTAAATGTAGGGCATTTACAACAATAAAAGGAAGAATAGAAGAAAGAAGGAAGGGATGGGAAAAGCTGGGGGGGGGATTTGGAAGAAACTTTAACTCTTGAATTTATTTATTTGTTTATTTATTTTTATTTATTTTAATTTGAAACAGGGTCTTGTTGTGTAGTTCAGGTTGGTCTTGGACTCAATATGGAGCTCAGGCTGGCCTGGAACTCACAGGAACCCCCTGCCTCAGTCTCCTGAGTGAGGATTACAGGCATGCTATGCTCTTTTGTTTTTAAAGATGAATAATAAACCTCCATTTAGTTTGGTCCAAAGGGAATTTATTATTTCCTTTTAAAAACTGGGGATCAGGGCTGGGAGTTTAGCTCAGCAGCTTAAGTGCCTGCCTGGCAAGCACAAGGTCAAGGTTGCGAGTTCAATCCCCAGCACCAAAACAAAAACAAACTGGGGCTCAAACCCAGGGCTCGACACATTCTAGGCCAAGTTATTTACCACTGAGCTACTCCTCCTCCACCCAGCCTGCTAACCTTTATGCTCCAATTTTTTTCTCCCTAGCTTTCTAGCAATGTTGGAGGCATATAACTTCCTCTTACACAGTTGTCCTAAAATTATTTTACAAAACTACAATATCAAGGGCAAGATTCACAGATGAGTCCTTTCAGAAGGACTTAGGAGGGTTGGAATGAAATTTTAAGTCCCTAGAATTTCAGGTGACGCCATGTGTGGTGACGGAACACCTGTAATCCCAGCATTTTGGAGGTTGAGGCAAGAGCACTGCTTTGAGTTTGAGGCCAACCCAAGCTACATATCGTGAATTCTAAGCCAGCCTGAAGGACATAGTGAGAGTGCCTCAAAGAAATCAAACAAACAAAGAAACAAAAAAGGATTTCAGGTGACCAACTCAGTAGCTCTCCTATCTATGTTCTTTATTTTCTAAGGCTTGGCAGTTGCAGAAAAATAAACCACTGCAATGAAGACTCTTGGTCATGTGATTCTGGAAACAGGTCTTCCTAGAGGCATGATGCTGGCTACAGGCGAACGGGCAGGGTCTGGTTGACAGGAATGACAAGGAATGAGCATTAAGGAAAAACCAGTCTCCTGCCTTGTCTGGAGAAGCAGTCTGTCATGGTAAAGACAAGTGCTCGTTCTAGTAGAGCACACAAAAGCAAAACGCTCCTGATCTAGCGAATGACTACATTCTGACCATGGAGCCCTCATATGGGGGCTGGAGGAGGGGAGCACTTGCCAGAGGGTATTTATTAATCATTAGAAACAGAAACTCACATAAAGAGAAAAAAACTCACAGTTTAGAATCTTCTTTGGTCATGGAAGCAAATGTAAACATAAGTCCCCCATGGGGACACAGAAGGGCGCTATTTCCAACTGATGACACAGGACTACATCTTGTAGGTTTTCTGCACAGGTGAGGCAAGAAGATAAATATACCTCAGTACCACAGAAGGAAATGTTTTCTTTATTACTAAACAATTAGATATGCATAAGGGAGATTATGCAGCTAGATGTGTTTCTTGTATTTGTTTAGCTTGACAGAAAAGAAAGTTTTTGGTGCACATAGTTTAAAATAAGCAAGAAGAGAACCCCAAATAAAATCCATGAATTTAGACAAAATAAAGTCAGCCCCCAAAATAAGAAATTTCTGGTGTCTACCTAACAAATTTCCGCCATTCTTCTACAAAGAACTGTGACACGATATAGAGGACATCTGTATCCTGGAATACAAAAAAAATCACAAAAAGGAACACATGAATTCTCTCCACTCTTAACGCACACTCCCCACGATACACACGAGGTCTTCCTTACTCAAATTTTGTAACCACTGGAAGGAAGTACAGCATGCTACCAGGAAACAGACAGCTGGAGAAAATCCCCACTTAGGATACCTAAATATGAAAGATGCTCTCAACTAGTCTGGAAAAACTCATCGGGAATTTGCCAAAGTCATTTTTTAAAAGTGCAGGAATTCTTCCCTTTGTGGGAATTGTTATACCTCTGGCCAGTTACTGAGAAACGGTCTGTTTTTGTCCTGGAACAGATTTGTAAGTGAAGACTTTTGCTCATTCGCGATCATCTTATGTAAGGCTTCGTTTTCTTCCCCTTCTCTTTCTAAAATCTGAGAGAAAATGAAGCAATCAGCTGTCTCCTGCTGACAGTACAGGCTTGCCTCCTCCCCACATGCCCATCAAGAGCACAGTGCCGTTAATGCCCCAGCAAGTCACCCAGGGCGGTGACGTGCCATCTCACGGATGTTGGCACAGAGTTCTGCACCTTGCACTGCGAACAGCACTCTCGGTAACTTGGAAACTCAGGAGCCTTTGGGAAGTACTGCTGCAGTTTGCTCCACGCCTCCTTAGAAACCAGCCTTCGCTCATTTTCAGAGATGCACAGTTCCCCTGAGTTTAAACAGAAAATCACATCCATGAGGAACAGGGAGGGGGAAGTCTGTACCTAGCTCTTTTTTAAACTTAAAATATCTCCCCAAATCTATTTCCTAAATACCACTGCTGGGCAATGTTATAGCTCAGTGGCAGTGCCTTCCTGGAAAGCACAAGGTCGTGAGTTCCATTCATGCTACCCCACTACCCTCCAAAAAACCAAAAAAGACACTGGACACCACTGCTTCTTAGATTTATGAAAAAGTCCCGAGTATGCTTCTTCTCCGCATTTCCAATAATCTCTATGGTTTGCTCCTGATTACTCATGTATGTATTGAGCACACACAAAGAAAGTAAATCCTCTAAACATTTAATTTTGTTTTAATCCTAAAGAAGAAAGCTATCAATCTCAATCTGAAATACTCAATCTAACTCTGGGGCTGGGGAAAAAAATTCAGAAAATAAAACCAAATAGAACCATACAATTTTCAGTCCTTCCTGCCAATAAAGCCATAGTATATAGGGGCTTCCAGGATTCCTGGGATGCTGGGCCATTGCCAGAGTCCCAGTATCTCATCCACCTCCACATCCAAAGGTCAAACTTCTCGATTGACTTTACTGATTAGCATTTGAATGTTAGTGAAAACATCATACACTGAAACATTATTTTCAAGACTGTGTAGATCTCACAGGTTTATTCTCCATAACTATCAATTCTACGTAAAGTGACAATGCAATCTACCAATCAATCTGAAAAGTGCCTGCAGTCCAGGTCTAATTTCTTTGCTATTCTCAAATTGCTTTGAAGGATGCCTTCCTTGTGTATCCCTAATTCCCAGAAGATAATACTACTACTACTCATGGCCACCTTGCCTACTTTCAGAGATCTCAGGAATACCAAGATCACAAGAAGCTCCTTAGCCTCTTACCAGCACAGGCTTTTTAAAAAAACTCTGTGTGTGTGTGTGTGTGTGTGTGTGTGTGTGTGTGTGTGTGTGTGTGTGTGTGTGTGTGTGTGTGTTTTAAGACAGGATCTTGCTATGAACTCCTGGCTGGCCTTGAACCCACACTGCGCCACCCAGGCTGGCCTCCAACTTTCCAAAGTACTCCAGTGATGGGATTACGGGCACGCACTGCCACACCCAACTAGTTTTATTCTTTACTTACGTACAATGAGCTACACTGCACTTAATAACCTGAGAATAAGAATGATGATTATACCAGGATCACTGCAGAAAGTAAAACACAAAGTTGGTATACAACTTCAGTCTGTTTCATCTACTCCCCATTATTTCTATTATCTCAAAGCGAAGCTTCTGAACTTTCAGCTTTCACCTTTTACTACCATTTGAAAAAACTCAAAAAAAGATTTTCACCTTAATATACTTATTACCAAAGAAATTTTAGGTCACAAGAGGACTCTACTTTCTACATTCTTTCTAGAGCTGTTCATTTAAATTTCCTGGGAGGCCACGAACACTTACTGTAACAAGCCTATTCTCAGACACAAGACAGACGTTAAAAAGTAAAGAAATTTAATTGGATTCTTAAACCCCAATGAGTACATCCTTGTGGTGAAATATGATATAGCCACAGGTAGACTGTCATGACCTGATTGAGCTCAAAGAACTCCAAGCCAGTTACTGTATGTTTACAGTATGCACCTTTTTACTTTTTTTCTACAAGCAGTGGGCTGGGCTTGTAGCTTACTGGCAGAGCACTCTCCTAGCATAATCAAGGGCCTGCACCATAGGAGCATAGATGATGATGCACAAAGATCTTAAGTTCAAAGGCAGCCTGCTCAGCTTAGTGATTCCATCTTGAAAAATATCTAAAAAGAGTTGAATATGTAAGCTCAGTATAAAAGCCCTGGATTCAGACCCCTGTGGTGCAAAACAAGTAAAAAGGGTTGTTTCTTTACGGTTGTATGATACAATCCCAGTGAAGAAAATGAAGCACTAATACTTTAATATATAATATTAACATATAAATATATAAATCAGCAGAAGGGCTATGGGTATATTTTAGTGGGACAGCACTTGCCTAACATAGCTGAGTGTATTATACAGCTACCCAGCACTGCACCCAGCCAACCTGCAGAAAACTCACAGGCAATACACACACATTGCCTCATGTGGGTTTCTCATACTGGCTAGCAACTGGGTGTACTTTATTCACACGGTTTAAAAAAAAAAAAAAAAAAAAGAAGGCAAGGGTGAGGATGTAGCTCAGTGGGTGACTGCTTGCCTAGCACGCATAAGACCCTGAGCTCAATTCCCAGTACCACCCCCCCCAACCTCCCACAAAAAACAAGGAAAAAACCTTGCAATATATTAAGCTGGGCGTGATAGCTCCTGCCTATAATCCCAGTACTCAGGAGATTAAGGCAGGAGGATCATTGAGAGTTCGAGACCAATCTGGCCTAGAAAGTGAGCTCCAGGCTAGCCTAAACTGCATAGTGAGACCTTGTCTTAGAGACAAAAATTTTTAAAAGGGGGGGGGGGAGAAATGCAAGTATTCTGGTAACTCATTTTTTATGTTTTCTCTCTTTTGATATATTGATCAAGCTATCTTTAAACTCAATACTGTAGCCCAGGATGGCCTTGAATTTGTGGCCATCCTGCCTCAGCCTTTCAAGTGCTGTGATTATTATAGGCAAGCACTATAGCAACAATCTCTAGCAACACATTTTATGGCAGTCTAGCAGTGGGTTATAGCCATGTTTCTAACTCCTTTCACATTAGTAACTACTAGAATGTAATAAATTTGGAAATTATTGATAATCTTCATAATTAACTTTTTGCTTATCACATATCAATTTACAGTCATTAGAATTGTTCCCAACAATTAACATTTTATAAATTAGAAAAGAAAAGCAATTTACATCTGTACTGTAAACAGCATCTTCAAATCAAAGATAAAACTAGTTGTGGGGAGGGGCTGAGGATATAGGTCAGTGGCACAACACCTGCCTGGCATGTATAAGGTCCTGAGTTTGATTCTCAGAACCAAAAAGAGCAAAGCAAAGCAAAACAAAAATACTAGTTTTGGTAGGTTTAGTTTACCAAATGTAATACTCAAAGGACTCTTCTGGTAAAAATAGCAACCAAAGGCTAGGGATGTAGTTTAGTGGTAGAACACTTGTCCAGCATGCACAAGGTCCTAAGTTCAATTCCCACCACCACCAGGAAAAACTAAAATAAACCTAATTAGCAGTGAGTTCAGATTCTGTATAAACAGGCCTTCTAACACAAAAATTTATTTCAAACTACTATTCACTGGGTCACAGAGCAACCAAAGGGAACTTAAAAAAAAATGTATGCTTGGGGCTGGGGATTTAGCTCAGTGCCTAAGCTCTTGCCTAGCAAGGGCGAGGTTATGAGTTTGATCCCCAGTACAAAAAAAAAAAAAAATAAGTGCCTACATTAAGTAGCCATAGGGCTTTGGAAATGCATACATTTGAGATTAAAAAATATAATTTACACCATTATATTGGCGTGAATATATATGGCATGAGTGAATACCAAAAGACACTGGGCACATGCTTTTAATGTGCCCAGGCGTGGTGGCACATGCTTTTAATCTCAGCACCCGGGAGGCTGAGGCAGGACAATAAAGGCCAGCTTGGGCTATGTAATAAGTTCAAAGCTAGCCTGAACTACATAGTGAGAGCCTGTCTCAAAAAGACCCCCTCCCAAAAAAAAGCCTGAAGTGCTCAAACCGAACAAAGAGAGTTATGAGGAAAAAAACTGACATTCTTCCATTCAAATTCAAAGATCAAGGTCACAAGTAAAAAGTTTCTTTTCTTAATTCCTCTAAACATTATGGTAAGGGTATCATTTTTAGCACAGTAAGAGGTTTGGGTGTGTTATAAAACCAGGTCGTTGAAACTAACAGTTACATAGGGTAAGCAAGTAAAACCAGCAAACACAAGCACAGAGAAGAAACCCAAAATTCTTGTCCATAGCTGCCAAATAGGCGAAGTCCCTAAGAGAAAGAGGAATACTGAACAAATGTTGATTTATGATATGCCATGGTACAACTAGTAGTTTCATTGTTTCTGCTTACCATGTGGACACAGAATATCTTCATTAAAATTTAATTCTTCTTCTTCTTCTTTTGTTTCCTCCTTTGATTCATCTAGAGAAATACAGATAACTGCTCTAAGTATTGCATTTAAAAGTTCAGGTAGCAGGTATACTACTCTAGGATTTGTTTGGTTTTGGTAGTTATTTTGCTTGTGCAAGTTCTCGCTGTGCTGTCCAGGCCTTGACTTCCTGATGATCCTCCTGTCTCAGCCTTCTTAGTGCTGGCATTACACCATGCCCGGTGTCTTTTGGTATTCACTCAGAGACATGGTCCTGTAGCTCAGGTTGACCTCAAAAGTGAGATCAACCTGCCTCCCCCTTCAGAGCATGTAGAGGGTGCACCACTACATGTAGCTATTCTGCACAATGTTGAACAGAAAAAACTTTTAAGGCTGAAAATTAGAGCCAAATGATTCCTGTGCTGTTCTGCTAAGTATCCTTCCCTTAAAAGGTTAGAAAAGTCTTAATGACATTTAACTTTTTAAAAATTTAGGTTATGCAAGAAAATGCGCCCCTGTACATATCTTTCTACTAATTCTAGTCAAAGTATTCAGAATACTGCACTATAAACTGAATTAGTCACCTTCATGTTATGTCACTTTTTCCTACGTACTTCTGGAAAGGCTGAATAGAAGAAGCTCCAAAGCACAAATAAGGACTTAAGAGTTTAATGGGAAACACAGTACACAATAAGAACTTAGCTATTCACATTAACATTTCTCTTCCTAGACAATATGACAGATAGTGAAGATCTCTGGTTGTCTAGCTTTGAAATTTTATGCTTTCTTATGTCCCATTCTGTTCTGTTTTGTTGTGTTTAATTTTACTCCCTTTTAAAATAAAATTAAAAAAAAATTTCTCTTCCTTTTGCTGCTTTTCCTACATTTCTAATATAATGTCAGTGCCATCTGCAGTTGTGTATACTGGGAATACAAATATAATCTTCATCAGGAGATAAGGACAGTTATCCATGGTTTTTCCAGATTAAGGTGCCCTAACACTTTTTAATGTGCTTAATTTTGCAAACAACATGTACTAACCACTAAAAAACTCAACTACAGCTGGGGGTGCAGCTCTGTGGAAGTTCATGCTTAGCATGCGCAAATCCTTAAGCTCAGAAAACCAGATGTGGGCAAACCACCCAGCTGCCACCTAATACAGGTACCTTCTCTTTTAAAACACACTTTTTATTTTGGAATAATTTTAGGTTTACAGAAAAATTGTCAAGATGGTAGTGAGAACCCCTGTACACTTTCACCCAACTTTTCTTGCCATTAACTGTTGATATAACTATTCCACAATACAGGTACCTTCTCAAATGAGACAAAAATCAACCTCAACAATTTTGGAAAATCTGAGTCTCAGCACCGATAATATATTTTTTTAAACTTTCATATATAGAGTAAGAGTGATGATTGATATTATGGCCCAAAGCATGCAGAACATAAGCCCCAAATATATCTTTAAAAGAAATTAATCAGTAAGCACCAATACATACTAGTACATAATGATACACACACACACACACACACACACACACACACACACACACACACACACACAAAATATCTCTCAGAAGGGTGTGGTGGCAACACCTATAATCCCAATACTCAGGAGTCTGAGGCAGGAAGATCGCTGGGAGTTGGAGGACAGCTGGGCTATAAAACATAAGCAGGGATAGCCTGCAGTGCCAGTCTGAACTACACAGTGGAAACCCACCTCAAAAATATTTAAAAAACAGGAAAAAAACCGCTCTCTCTCAGAAATAATCTAAAAAATATGCAACATGTAGGTGCAAGAACACCCATAGATATTCACTGGATGTGTGCCACATATACCAATTGAAATAGGCATTTTAATAAATGTAACATTGCTACACAATAAACTGTAGCCACTAAATGAAAAGAGCTATACATGATGACAGGGACAAATACACAGCTGTGCCTGCATGAGATCCTTTATTAAAAAGAGCCACTATATTCAGTGATTAGGTCTCCTGGGAGGGCTTTCAACTTCTGCATTGTTACATTTCTGCAGCTTAAAGCTTTTAAAATTTTTGAATGGCCAACGAAGGAGAATAGAAGCATACTACCCAAAAAGCAACATGAAAAGTATATTTAAACCAGCCCAACATCAAACCATTCTCCATTATGGCATCCAACTGTACTTAAAATGAGGAAAACACCAATAGAGGTGGAGCCAGCAATAAACACATACTTAACACACGAGGTCACAGTACCACTAAAACTGCAGTATAGTTTTTCACATCACAGGATAATCACCTGAAAGTAACTTTATGTTCACAGATTACACAGTGTAACACAGCGTAACAAAACATTAAGGAAAAACTACAAACTTGAAAAAATTATAAAAACATAGCAAGGAAGGCTAAGGATGTTGCTCAGTGGTAGGGTAGATTCTTGGCATGCACAGGCCCTCAACTCTCACGACCAAACCAACAACACAGCTCAAAGAGCTTTAAATTAACAGTGGCTTGGTATGATACTTTTCTCAAATAGAAGGTGATGAGATGGGAAGGTCAAAACCGGTTACTTATATTTAATTATTCAAGACATATAAAAATGCTGAAATGTATAAAAAATATACTTTGAAAGGTGAGGAGCATAACAATAAGTGGGTATGGCCTGTTATCCCATTACCCTGGGAGGATGATGGAGGAGGGTCTCGAGTTTGAGCCCAGCCTGGGTAACTTTGTGAGGCCACAAAGGGGGAGAAGGGTGGGTGGAGACAGTGAGTGAGTGAGTGAGTGAGTGAGTGAGAGAGAGAGAGAGAGAGAGAGAGAGAGAGAGAGGCAGAGAATGACACTGGATAATATCTGCATGTAAATACCAGTAAGGCTGGGCGTATACTCAGTGTTAACCCATTTGCATGATCTGGGTGAGGCCCTGAGTTCAATCCCCAGCACCAAAATCAGAAACAAAACAAACTATGAAAAAAAAATTTAACCAGGAATATCTACTGTTTACTGAAACACGTGGTTACAAATTACCAATTAGAGATCACAGGATGTCTGCACAAAGGTAACTAACCTCTGAATTAGTAAAGCTGCTCAAATCACATCACTTGTCTGCCTTTCAGATCTTGTTTCAGTGTGGTCTTGGTGATAGAGCCTGGGCTTCACTTGCACTGCTACCTAGCTCTAAGCTGTACTGTCTGTTTTCTATTTTCCATTTTGAAATATTTTTAATGTTTCAACGTCATCCAAAGCCTTAAATGCCCTTGTAACACTAAAAATTTAATGGTCAATGCATATTAACATAATTTCTCATCCTAAAGTAGAGCTTTTGGTAACTCTGGTATTGCCAAAGAACTTACAAGAGGAAGAGTCTATTCACAGACACCTGTTCCTTCTGGACAAGTGCAAAGTGCATGCTATCTGCATGCAGAAGGCAGCCTTTCAGTGTGTGTCAAAGTCCTGAACGTACAGCACACTGCAATTTGCAGCAGACTTACCTTTCTTAAAACTCAGAAGCAGGACCAGCATGAATATTAATATTGCCATGTGATTAACTAGATAGAGCTTGAGCCCAAAGAATGACTGGGTATGAGGGCAAATTCCACATAGGTGCTGCAAGGTCTTTCCTGATTTGATAACTTTAAAAATTATTTTAATTACCTTTATAGGTAATTTGAGAGCTTTTGCCATAATAAAAGTTGTCTTTATAATTACATGGGTAGGTGCAAAACCAATTTACTCAAAAAAAAAAACCAAAAAAAAAAACCTTTACACTTCATGGTGAGTTTCCCGCACACATTACCTTTATTGAAGGTGCTGCCATTCATTCTCCCATTGCTCTGGTCTGCATCTCCATCTTGCTCATCAAGTTGTTCAAGGGCCAGCTGGCGCCAGCTCCGCAAGGATGATTTTCCCACCCAAAATCCATCATGGCTGTGGAAGAGGAATGGTAAAACATACAGTAATATGTTTGCTCACCTTCTGCCTTCTGTCCCTGGAAAGACCACAGCCAAAGCAAACTGCAATCAGTCAAAATCAACTACTGTGCACACAATTTTTTTTAAATCCTGGTTAATTCCTGGTTGTGGCCATTTTTACTCTCACTACAGGACTGCAAGTGTCTAACATTTTGAGTGCCTGTTTAAGGAGTCTTGTAGGGGAGGCGCAGCTACTCATATCCCCTTCCCATCTCTCAGGGAAGGTTGTCCTCTTTGACAGAGAAATAAATACATGGGAGTGGCAGGTGAGGAAGTTCCTTTTGGGTAAATAAAAACAAAAAAAATAGCCACACAGGCCAAATCATCCCTGGTAATCAATGGGGTGACAGATAAGCAGCTGGGTTGTGACATTAGAAGGAATCTAATATTTTGAAACCAGCAAACATTCCTGTGTTTCCTATTGTCATTTACATTCATTTATAGCAGCTACGCTCATCAAATGGGCACTGTTTTTTCACTTGATTACTACTCCACAATTATATACAGCATATCACATACTCTTGGGGTTGAACACAAGGCCTTCTCACTGAGCTATGACCTCAGAACCCCACCATTTTAAAAAATGAGACACAATCTTGCTAAGTCACTAAACTGTCAAAAGTTGAGTCTTGGGGTCTGTCTTCAGAACTCTGGAATTATGGCATGTGACACCATACCTGGGTTACAGTCATGCCTTAAACTTGGCAAAACAATGCTCAGATAAGCACGTACACCCAATGAACATGTTCAGGGCTGACCTCAGAAGGCTCTTTGTGGAATCATCCAAAACAGCCAATTGTGTTTACTCTACTAAAAAGGTTAAGGAAATTAAACCCAGGTAAGGCAAGTCCCATCAATTCCTAAGTCTGGAGGTCTTCTATGGGACGGAGTTCAGCACATTCCACATGCCCTGGATGTTTCCGATCAGGACATTCCACGGAGCTCCATTTGGTAACACACCTACTTCCTTCAGCTTCACCAATGGGCATCCACAGGCTCGCCATGGTGCTTCTCCAAACACCTTCATGCTAGAGCACAAGAACAGGCCCCCACTGCCTTAAATCTAGTCACACATCAGATCCACATTCTGCTGCTTCCTCTCTAATGAATAAAAACTAGTAAAAAGACTGATTCAGCCTTTTTGTCACAAGGAAAAAAAACTCTGTAAGAGTGATTTTTTTAAGTATTGGGGATCAAAACTTTCGACCTCAGATTCACGAGGCAGGTACTGTGCCACTATATCCCAGGCCCGAGAGTAACTTTATAGATGTGACTTTACCATATACTTCATCACCTTTTTTAAAGTAAGTAACAAGTTGCTTGGCAGCTACTTCTCTTAACAATTTTAATTGTATCATTAGCAATGTATGATGGGCAACATACCCCTTTCCTGTTGCTTTCAGCAGATTATTAACCATTTTGTAATCTTCATTTAGTTGGTTCTTTAGACGTAATACACGACAACGTTCTACTACACATTCCTTACACAGTGCTTTCACTAAAGGAAAAAGAAAATAAATATGCTTCATTCACACAGACTTCCTCCTAGCCAAGGGCTTCAGGATGTCCAAAAGCAGACAAATTCTCAAATGTCACAAATTGTCAATATAGCAAAATGATATACCTTCAAAATTATTTTGGTGTCCTAGAAACAGCAAAGTTGTTAGCTGCACAAAAAATGAAATGTTATAATATACTACAATGCCATAAAGTTCAAATGAAATTTTTATAAGGTGGTTATTGAATAATTACCAGTTGGAGAATCAAAAATATCTGCTAACCATAAACGTAGACTTTCATGTGGAGGTAATTTTCAAAGTATGGAACCTCTAAAAATCATAAAGATATGATTATGTGAAAGACCTTCACATTGCATTGTTTATTTACTGTGATTTTTGGAACAGCAATTTACGGAGCAAAACTGTATTTAAGAAGGGTTGAAGTATGTAGTTATATAAAAATTGTAATAGGTAAGTTATGCAGCATCAGAAGACTTTTTCTGGGGGGTACGGGGCATTGAACTCACAACCTCGCATTTGCTAAGCAGGCGCTTATGCCACTGAGCTAAACCCCTGGCCCCCAAGAAGACATTGTTATAATAATGGGGGTGGAAACACGGAATTTCCTTACGTGTCTCTACAGACGGAAGAGTGACCTGTTCCTAGTTTTTCACTAAAAATAAAAATGTTTAAAGACAGGTAGTCAGTACCAAATAGATCACGGATAATTTCTGGTTATATACAGCTGTATGTATCCAAGATAGAATACAGAATCCAGCAGCTTCTATTTAAAATGCAAGTATCAGTCTGCAAATTATACACTGTAAGAAATCTCCACTAATCTGGAGGAATCAAAACTGGAATCAACAAAGGTCTGAACACTTTGAAGACTGCAAACCAAGCTTCTCTTTAAAAAGTCCTATCTCATATACTGGAGGGAAGAGTATGTGTGTCAACAATCAATCTTCTCCAAATAGCATAATTTGCTTATATTCTACTCTGCTTAGAAAATCTTTTTATGCAAAATATAGCAACACTGGTCTAATCACTGGAATTTACATCAAATCTCTATGAAGCCCACTTAGGAAGACCATGTGATGAAGACTTCATGATCGTTTCCCCTCCCCCACCCATTTTTGGAGACAGGGTTTTACTATGTGGTTCATGTTGGTCTTGAACTCACTATGTAGCCTCGACTGGCCTTCCTGCCTCAAGTCTCCCAAATGCTGGAATTACAGGTGTGTGTTACCACACCCAGCCTGCACTGCTCTTTTTCATCAGAGAAGTAAACATTTTGAATTACCAGTTAGTCTTGGGCCCCCTCCATATCTACTGTAGAAAATGTCCGCTGCATATTCAGAAATTCTCTTCATAATTGAGATTTTATCTGGATGAAGTTTGTCATGGGAACACAGGCAAGCATGATTATCAATAGGCTTGGTAGGTGTCGATTCATCCAACCACTTTTGCAGCCATTCAAGCGAGACAAACTCGTACGGCTCTGGGAAGAAAGTGATGAAAAGACACTATGTATTTTTACAGCTTTGGGACCAAGTGACACAGTCATTTTCCTCAGACAATGCAAACTCTATCCACAGTTTAGCAGAATCAGAAGAATCATTGTTGGAAGATGACTGATGGGTATCACAGAAAGCCAGAGTCCAGGACTGTGCATGGTAGCAAGTCTGCAACAGCGCCTTACAGGACCGGACTGGCTGGTATTGATTACTAACCACACTCTACAAGACGTGTCCACAGGAGCAGTGTCATGCTCGACAGTAGAGCAGAGCCTTAATCAGGACACCATGTCTGCTGAACACCAGTCATACTCCACACTGGCCCAACAGTCTCACAACCTCATCTCCTAGTATTTTTATGGCATAAGTCATTTTCCTTAGCTCTTTTCATAAACGTGATACTCCTCTGAAAATTACAGTGAGAAACTAAAATGAGATCAACTTGTAAAATTAACCTCCTCAGCTGAAACCGTATCATTTCTGCCCATTTTAACCAGTGAACTTTTCTGTATCTAAGGTAATCATGATGTCCAATTATTTGTTGGTTGTCTTGTTTTGTTTTTCCAGACAGGCTCACTGTCATTCAGCCTGGCCTCATGCTCTCAGTGACCCTCCTGCTTCAGCCTCCCTTACAGGTGTGCCACCATGCCCAGCAACGTGAAGTCCCATCAATTATTTACTCCCCTCCCCACTTCAAGTCATGATCTAGTCACCTCATTATTATCTGTCAAGAAAGTAACCTATTTTACACAGACAGTTCCAAGATAAAACACACTAGAAATGAATCACTACCTATTTTGAAGCTGCAAAAATTAATATAAAACTAAACAATTCAAAACCGGTTTTAATTTGGGAAGAGGGAATCCCAGAGTTCTCTAAAAGCCAAAATTAAAGATAAAGGGACAGCTGTGATTACTTACAAAGATCTCCAGTGAGTCCCAGCATAAAACATAGAAGAAAACATACAGAGGTTGAATTTATGGATTTGTATTATGCGCTACACTTCTGATGAGCTCTGAGACAGACACTTCAGTGCAAAGACCATCTGGACCCATTTTACACTGAGAGTTACATGTCTAGATCCCGTCTTCATTGTAAGAAAAGTCATTTCCATTTTTACAAAACAGAATTTGGAACTCTCATCCCATGTCTGTGCTACAAAGGACATCCAAGAGCCCTCAACTGGGAAGCTCTACGGAGCTGCCAGAAGAGACCAGCATCTAATCCAAGTTCTGCCACCAAGAACTGAACTTGAGCAAGTCACTTAAACTCTATGCTTCAGGTCTGTTTATCTGCAAAATGAAGGTAATAATACCTGCCTTCTACCTACCTCACAGGGATGTTGTTGAGTATAAAAGATATAAGATATGTGAAGCATTTTGAGCTTTTTGGAAGAAAAGAGATACAGAAAAGTTAATTATACAATAACACATATATAAAAGAGGAAACCCTAAGAAGCAGTATGGAAAACAAGGTTGTGGCATCTTACAGTATTTCACGGTATGGTTAATTACAGTCAAAACATCTCCTGGTTTTATTTGCCACTTTTCAAGTGTAACAGTCAGGGCCAGAGTACACTGGATATCTGAAAAACTATGATACACGATCCCTATCTGAGAACAAATAAAAGTCTTAGCAAATCTTTTCTTTTCCCAAGTACAGTGACACGAATTAAAACTTGGAATCATCTGCACACTCTCAAAGGTCAGAAAACAGGACTAGAAAATAGCAACATTCAAGAGTAATTCATAGTTGTTTATGTTTACCCAGTGGCTTTGGAAGGGTGAATAGAGGACAATGCCAGCTGGTGCTAACTGAAAAAATAAACTACCAATCCCATGCTTACAAGGAAAGCAAAGTAGGAAAACAAGTGCAGCTAAGGCACTCCTCACCAGTGAGAACTACAGAAACTGAAGCCCAAGGATGACTCTAAGCCTGACCTATGGAGCAGCAATGAGACACATAGGTGTGTGAGTACAACACTTTCCAGTCCTATTAGAGTGCTATAGAAAACTTCCAAGTGAAATTTCTTCTTTTGGTTTTCATATAGGTAAAAGAAAAGAAACCAAACCAAAGTATGAAATCCATGTAAATAAAATGCAAGGGCTAGACAAATCATATATGACTTTCATAGTCGGAGGAAGGACGAGACCAGAGACTGGGTCTGTAATTCTATCTAATGCCATGCTCAGTAGTAACTCAGCCACTGGCCAAGACTGTATTTTAATTGCCAGCATATATTTGGTGGGAGACACATGGAAGCAAAGGTGGCTTGGGGCTGAGCGAAAGGATCTACTTGTAGCAAAATTCTTATATTACCGACGTACAAGTTCAGGTACTAAATCAGGACAATGATGGTATCAAAATATGTGAAATACTATTGAGAGACAAGTAAAACATGTCTCAATTTAAGTATTAAGGGCCACAAGGATTCTTGTTCCCTGTGTTACTAAGATTTTTAAGGTAAGTGGATCTTCTTTATATAAATTCATGGGCCAGTCATACACAGGTTCACAAAATATGACTTAGAAAATGCGTTATCAAAACACTGTTCCCCAAAACTATAGTCACTGGCTTTGAAATTTTACAATTGGACAACACAGGTTACCACAAAATAAGTTTATGGCACATTGGGGGAAAAAAAGTTAGGGTCAGGGATGTACCTTAGAGGCACAATGCCTGCTGGGCAAGCATGAGGTCATGGGTTCCATTCCCATTACCAAAAAAGAAAAAAAAAAAAGAAGAAAGAAAAGAAAAATATAAAGTTCACGGTTGAGTAAATATCAGAAATATTCTACTAACAAAAGCACAGGTTCTTACACAGTAAATGAAAACAAACAAACAAAAAAACCAGAAGCACAGTGCTAATTTGCCACATAATGGCGTCACTGGACCATGCTATTCACAACAGCACTTGGTTTGTTTTCCACTTATTGTGCACTAGGATCCAATCCAGGGCTTGGTGCAAAAAGTAGACAAGCGCTCTCTGCACCACCAGCCCTGAGAGCAGCATTTTGTTCTGATCTATGCAACATCTTTTCTCTTGGGCAGAATAAGAAACCGGCTAAAATTCAGAAGGTAGAGCTGGGCTTAGTGGCACGTGCCTGTAATCTCAGTACTCTGGGAGGCTAAGGCAGGAGGATCGAAAATTCAAGCCCTGTGCACCTATCAAGACTATCTTGAAAATATTTCAAAAGCGCTGTAAGATGTAACTCAGTGGGATGAGCTCAATGCACAGTATCAATAGTAATAAAATATCAACAGTTCAGAGACCAGATTCCTAGGCCCCAGTTCCTCTGAACAAAGCATATGAATGTAGATGTGACTCACAGATTAATTCCAAATCATTTCCTATTAAATTAAGGTCAATGTAATTTTTTAGGAAAATTTTGACCCTTGAATACAGTTAGAGTAACACTTACAAAGGGTTGGAATCCAATTAAGACTACAATTGGGAAGAATTCTTTCCTTCATTCAACTACAATATTTGCAGTGCGGGGACTGAATCCAGTCCTTGAAGCATAGTAATCATGCATGTCTACCAGTTTGGCTAAACCCTCAGTTTTAAAAAAAGAATTTCTAACAGCTATGCTTACATATTTAGCAATTTATAGTCATCTTTGGTTTACAGTTTTACCTGTAATAAAACATTAAGATATCAAACAGACAAAAACCACAAGTACAATTAGGCTTGAGTATTTATTATCTAACCGAGTTCTAAATTGTCTCTTTTGTATATAGGACTTAAATATGAGGAATTCATGCCTATGAAATGACAAACAATGTCTTGTAACCACAGATAAATCAGTTTTAAAAATACTGCTTGGTTTTTGTTTCTCTGCAGACACTAGATAAACCTAAATAAAGACAGCAGAAGAATGTGGAATAATTCTAAGAATTGGGAATGAACTATAAGAGTTTTTCTACTTTTACCAAAACATGTCATACATCTCAAATTAATCTGAATGAACCAAAATTATACTATAAAAGTATGTGTTAGTACTATGCAAACAAAAACACCAGGCAAGTTGCTCCTATTGTCAACCAATCAGATTTGTCCTTAGAAACAAGTCAGATACTGACAAAGTAGAAAAATCTTTAAGAGTCATATATGCAGAGTGCTAACCTATGCTGTCTCATAATTTATTAACAGTATCCCATTTTGAAAAATACATCATTATAAATATGTGGAATGTTACACACCAAGTTATTGCTGCTTGACATAGTGATTTTATCATGAATATACACTGCCTTTAGTGGATTATAAATAAGGAAGGGCAGGAAGAGTTTGTCCATACACATTTTTTGTGAACACAACAAACAAGGCAGTAAATGGCAACAGTGCTGTCCCAGAATATCTTACAGACCAGCTCCAGCAGGTAACCTTTGGTACAGCTCCTTAACCTCTTCATGCTTTGCTTTCCCTTTGTCCACACTTTGTTTACGCATCTCGGCCATTTCAACACACCACTCCTCAAATTTGGAATTGTCTCGATCCACCAGCTCTTGAAGAAAGGCTATTTGTAAAAAAAATAAAATGAAATATATTTATCTCTAGCTCAATCTTACGGCACGTAGGCAAAGACTCTGGTGACACCTTGCTATGGCATTCACAAAAAACCTGTGAAGTAATCCCAGGCTGTTCCACATCTAGTTCTCCATGGCAGCAACCACCCAAACCAGCACAAGGCTGAGAAGCACCACTTCCAAACGGCTCGGAACACAGGCAAACTAGGTAGCCTGACAAAGACCTCCTGTGGGTCAGTGCAACTGCTGGCTATATGAATTCAACAAAAATCACACCCAATATATTGATTACCTTTGTTAGTTTTAAAAATCACGTTTGCATTTCTTTGAGGGGAAGACATGGAGTAATTCCAGAAATGGAAAAAAAGGCTCCTTTATTTCTAACGCTCATTATTTTAAAGAAATTCTGTGATTGTGATTACTATTCCACTTCATTCACATCTCTTATGTGGAATCAACCTTTCATAATAATAAAAGCAATCTGCTGCTTGCTCTGAACCTTCAAGGAAAATATCTGTCTGATGTCCCGAAAGAAGCACTACCTGGAACTTGCACAGTCGTGTTGGACTTCTCTTGGCTTTGCAGTCTATACACCAACATGTATGCATTTCTCGAGCAGTGAGTCCCTTTCCCACACTTGGGCCTGCGCGTCTGCGACTTGGAGGGTTCTGCTGGGGGACAGAAATCAGAACACAGTTTAACTATGATGCTCAATGTCTTCAGTTTGTGGGAGAATAGAGCATAAAGAACAGTATCTAAAATATCCACCCAAGTACTTTTTTTTTTTAACACGGACCCCGTTACTACAGCGTATTACTGACCACCCTTGCCTGCTGCACCCCCTCCCTTATTGTTTGGTTTCGGGAGTTGAACTGAGGACCTTGTGCTCGCGGGGCAGTCACTGTGCAGCTGAGCCACATCCCTGGCCCCATTTTTTAAACTGCACTTCTTCAGTTGACTTATTAATATTAATCCTGAATTTAAAAAGTGATTTGTAACATAATAATTAAGAAGAACATAAGACTAGAACCTTGGAAATATTTCCATTCTTAATATGAGCAGCCTGGTAAACAACCACTTGTTTTACTAGTGGTTTAAAATAAAGAGTATATACAAGGTAATGTGCAGATTGTTTTTTTTTTTTTTTTTTTTTTAATTTTCTTGAGACAGGGTCTCATGAGATTACGGACATGTGCCACCATACCCCACCTTCTTTTGCAGACAGCTTCACTACTTAGTTCAGGCTGGCCTTGAATTCACTATGCAACCCAGGCTTGCCTTGAACTTGGAGCAAAGGTTTGTGATGATAGGCATTTGCCACCCTGCCCAGCTTGTGACACACGTATTTAGTTTCATTTCACTACTCTTAAAAGAGTAATGCTGCAGTTTCAATATTTACATTTTCTTGTAAACTACATTATGTGGAGCTGCTCATTCATGTCTCACTGTTGGATGACTTAAACCACCAGTGGTATGTGCATAACTGTCCCGTGGGGGTGGCTTCGTGTTAATTGTTAGTAAAAAGACCAGAAATAGTGATAGATCTGTTCATGCTACCAGTGGTTTTAGCCACTAGAAAAACTAAGTCACACTTCTTCATGCTCTAAACTTACATCTCAACTTTATTTTTAGTGAGAATGGCAAATGAATTACTATGAAGACAACAGGCTGGTGCCACTGACCCCACTGCCAGGGCCACCAACCTACAGTATTTCCCACTGAAAATTAAGAACATGTTACTGTGTTCAGTAAAAAAGTAACTATGCTCATATAGTGGGTTATCACTTAACTTTTTTTTTTTTAAACTGCTAACAGAACCAATAGCAGGCATGAGCCACAAAAAAGAGCATGGAGCATATGGAGTTAGGTGCAAAGGAATAAACAGTATATAATTTCATTTATGGAAATCTCAAGTGACAGTCTGTGGTGGCAGAAACCAGAATAGAGATTGCACCTGGGAGATGGAGGTTTAGATTGGAAAGGGAGGTAAGAAAGCCTTTGAGTTATGGAAATGCTTCATGACTTAATCTGATTAACGGTTACATGAATAGATACAATTTCCAAAAGTCACCAAGCTGTCCATGAAAGGTGACTGTTTTTCAGCACATTTCAAGAAAGCATTTTTTTTAAAAAAGCATTTTTTTGTTGTTGTTTTTTGAGAGAGAGTCTAACTGGTTCAAGCTGCCCCTGAGCTTGCTATATAACCCAGGCTGGCCTTAAACTGGTGGATGATCTTGCCTCAGCCTCCAAGTGCTAGGAGTATAGGCGTAGATGGCCATGCCTTGCTACTGTAGTACTAACATTAATAAGTTTAAAAATGTTTAAGAAAGAATGCCACAGTGCCAAGTGTGATGGCACATACCTATAATCCCAGTTGTCAGCAGGCTGAGCTAGGAAGGAGAATCACTGTGAGGCCAGCCTGGGCTAAACCAGTTTAAGGTCAGCCTGCATTATATTGTGAGACCCTGTGTCAAGGAAAAAGAAAAAATGCCGCATTTAAACATGAACGAATGTAAAGAATGAGTATTAACTAGAAGACCAATGCGAGTCTATAAACATGAGGGAGTTTTTTGTTTTTCTTTTTTTTTTTTTTTGGTCTGGGGATTGAACTCACAACCTGGTGCTTAAAAAGGAGGCACTTGTGCCACTGAGCTAAATCTCAGCCATTATAAATGTGAGTTAAAATGAACATACTTCTCAAAACTATAAGAATGCAGGGCTGGGGATTTAGCTCAGTGGCATAAGCACCTGCCTGGCAAGTGTGAAGTCATGAGTTCAATCTGCAGCACCACCCCCCCCCCAAATCAAAAAACCCTACAAGAATGCATATCATGACCTGAGTGTCTGAAGGATGACTACAGGCCTTGAGCGACACCTGCTGTGCCAAGACTGTAATTCAGTAAGAAGCCACAGCACAGCTGTGGTGTGGGGTGTGGTGGCACACATCTGTAATCCCAGCTGAGGCACAAGGATGGCCAAGAGTTCAAGGTCAGCCTAGACTAAAAAGTGAAACCAAGGCCAGCCTGAACTACATAGTAAGACTGTCTAAAAAGAAACGAACAAAATCTTGTTAGCTAAAATCTACTATTCATCATTGCTTGTTTCTTGCCAGTGTTTTCCCCTTCCCTATGAAACATGAACCTGCTAACTGAAAACTGATCATTTACTTTCAAACTTTCCTGAAAGCACGACATTACGGAACTGAAACAATAGATTTTAACGCGAAAACTATTAAAAGTTATTCAATAATTTTATGTGCTTAAGAAATGCACATATCATTGACTTTCTGGAGCAAACCTGGGGCATAGTAATGTATCACAAGTATTTCTGGTTAAAAAATTTATATTTTAAAAGGGCACTCACAACTTAAAGGTTTTACCTAGATCTTCCTCAATCCCTAGTTGTAATTTCTTCCCCTCCATCTTTTCTATGTCTTCATCATTGAACTTGTACCACTCGCCGGACTGTGGATCTTTCACATGGGCTATGTAGTGGCCGGAGTAAGCACTCACGCCTCTGTGGATGAGGACTGCACTGAGCTCATACACATAGGGCCGACCTGGAGAGGACAGAGAAAACGGAAAAGAAATCTCAGGTAACAACACTTCTTATGTCCTAATAATTAACGCACATTTGTTTCTTTTTTGATGGTGCTGGGGATTGAATCCAGGGCCTTCTGCATGCAACCCAAGAGCTTTGCTTCTGAGTCGTATCTGCCGTCTGTTTAAAAAATTGTTTTTTCCAAACACAGTTCTTTACATACCTGAAAAAATAAATTCAAACCATGTTGCCTAAGACAAAAAACTTTCATTTTCACAAAATATTGGAGATATGTTCTCTTAACAAAGTTATAACTAAATCTCCATCTCCTCTACAATTAAACTGTGTGGCAACAGTATTCTGGGTAATCAATTGGTGCTAACCTGACTCTAAACTCACCCTGAGAAAACTGTTTGAGCCGTACAGTCACCAAGAACCAACCATTCATGTTCTGTTACAGAATGCCAGATGTGGTGGCACATGCCTATCATCACAGCACTCGAGAGGCTGAGGCAGGCAGGAGGATCCCTGCGAGTTCGAGGCTAGGCTGGACTACATAGTGACTTCAAAGCCAAAGCTTCAAAACCGCATTGCTAGACCTTGTTTCAAAGAGAAAAAAAAAAAAAAATCAGGAAAAGTAGCCAGGTGAGGTGGCATAGAACTATAAGCCCAGCACGCAGGGTGCTGAAACAGGGGCACTGTCAGCCAGAACTGCACAGTGAAACCCTGTCTCAAAAAAAATTTTTTTAAATTACAACTTATACAAACTAAATAGATGAATGTGAAATGAAAATGTAGACACTGTAGGGGGAAAATAGCAGGACTTAAGTCATCAAGAAAAACTGCTTTCAAATTATAACACTGAGCTTGCTCTTCACCCCAGAAAGAATAGTTATTACTAAGAAATCAACAAATGGGCCGGGGGTGTAGCTCAGTGGTATAAGTGCCAGCTTGGCAAACGTGAGGTCATGAGTTCAACCACTGGTACCAAAAAAAAAAAAAGAAAAAAATCAACAAATGCTGGAAGGGCTATGGGGAAAAAGGAACTCTTTTTCTCCAGTGTTGGCAGGAATGTAGACTGGTGCAACCACTGTGGAAAAATAGGGTGGAGATTCCTCAAAAATCTAGGATTGGAGGTCCCATTTGACCCAGCTATATTATTCCTCTTCTTGGTATCTTTTCAGAAGAATGAAAAACATACTATATAGTGATATATACACAACCATGTTTATAGCAACAGTTCGTAACAGCTAGATCTTAGAAATACCCCAAATGCCGATCAACTGAGGAATGGATAGAAAAGATGTGGTATTTTTATACAATTAAGTACTACTCAGCCATTAAGGATAAACTTGAAGGGGGAGACTGAACAAGATGGCAGACTGGTAGGTAGCAGGAAAGAGACCCTCTCTGAGAGAGACAGCTCAAATGCCAGAATAAAACACCCTGGAGAGACCCAAACAGATAGAGATGGACTCTCACAACCCAGGGAAAAACTAAACCACAAAAAACCACTCGAATATGAGGTCCTGGGACTACCATCAGAGAAGCTAAGGTCAGCGAGCATGGCACCCGCCTCAAGCCGCCTGAATTCCTGCCCGACCTGAACAAGCGATCCGCACCGTAGCGACTGGCTTGAGCCGCCAGAGCGTGGAGCTGAACAGCCCTGCATCCAGCTCGCCCAGACCAGCCCTGCACTCGACCCACCTGGAGGCACCGTGAATTCCCACCGCAGCTGTGCTCAAGTCAGAGGTCGGGGAGTCCTGCATTTCTCGGGATGGGCATCAGCACGTGGTGAGTGGTGGGAATGGGACCCTCCCACGGGAAAGGGGTAATCCACTGGATGACATGTTGGATTTGGGCAGGACAGCCCTAACTCCATAAGGAAGTGGCTTCAGCTGGTTACTCCCCTCACCAAGTGGATTGGTGGGATCTGCTTGGATTAGGCCGTGCCCCTGGCGGGGAGACAGTGAGTCGCTACAATGCTTCCCTGAGATCAGTGCACGCTGACACATTGAAGGCCTGCAGGGGTTGACTCGCCTGGAGGGGAGGAGCTAGAGCACACTGCCCCTGGGTGAACTCTAATCCCTGATAACCTACTGAAGAGGGCTAAAGCTCACGGCCTGCGCCCTCTAGATGAGCCTTAACCAACAAGAAAATGGTCTGGGCATTACACTGTACACTTGTATGGAAGGAGCCAAAAACATGACGAAAGGGAGAAATAAGAAACAACTCCCAGCCCCCAACCCTAAAAACATTGATCCAGGGGAGGTAAATACAAAAGAGATTGAGGGCAGCAAAAATGCAACATCAAACACAGCATTAGTGGACATAAAGAGATATCTTCAGGACCTCGTAAGCGGGACCAAAACTGAAATATTAATTCAAATTAAACAAGAGATAAGTAGATTAATAAAAGAAGGGCTGGGCACCTCTCAAGAAGACACAGACAGAAGAATGGAGGAACACAAA